>JANHAO010014373.1:0-15346 GCA_026873985.1 Saraca asoca | reverse complement strand
TTTAATATTTGATGTAACAAATGTACAGTTAATTTAGTTCCATTTGTACCCCTCCATGCTTCTATAAATAGGGGGCTAGAGTCATTGTAAAAAAAAAAAGAAAGTAAGAGAATATTAACAAAAACTCTACCATAAGCCGTAACAAAACTCTGTAAACATTCTTTCATACTCATAAAACACCTCTGGAGACATAACGTCTGGTGCTATCTGGATTTGGTCGAACCATGTTAAACCTTGTATGCTTCTTCCCTCTTCTCCTTCCTCCTACCATTAACACCTTCTAACTACCTCAACAACTGGAAAGTAGCTTGAGTCCCTAAAGAACCTCTTTCATTGGCTGGATTTAGATCTAACTAAAATCCACCATCAATATTTTGGCACACCTGGTGGGACCTATTTGTGTACTGGTTAATTTTTCACCTTCTGTTTAGCTCTTTGTACATTTATAATGACTAGAGGGAGAACCACAAAAGCTTTGAATGCTCAAGTTAACCCGCCAGAAGGTCACGTGTCTTCGATAGATTCTTCAGCAACCCCAGCTATAGGCACCACTACCTTTTCACTCCCAGCCAGCTCCTTTCAGCCTATTTCTGCTGCAAATGGGAGCGAAGGAATCCAAGTCTGGCTTCAATAGAACGAAAAGCTAGAAAATATGATGGGAGAACTGGCTAGGGTGGTCACTGTGTTAACACAAAGCCAGGCTCATGGCCTATAAAGGTAGGCTGAAGCTATTACACTTGGAAACAATCATTGGCAGCACCAAGCTAGATGTTCGAATATAGGTGGTGAAGAGCACACCCCAGGTTGCTACGGCCACAACCAGAAGAACCAGCAATCTCCAGCACGAGACCCTCATGTAGAAGAATTGTTTTGAAGGATGGACCAATTCGAAGAACATTTTTAAGTTCCAGATAAACGAGCTTGATATGAAGCAAGATTACCATTCTCCAAGGAAATTGAGGTGCAACCCCTTCCCCCGAAGTTTAAGGTCCCCTCAATTTTGCTTTATGATGGGGATAGAGACCTATACGACCATCTGGACACATTCAATGTCCAAATGGATCTTATGACAACTAACCCTCTTGTGAAATGCCATGTATTCCCAGCAACACTGGGGGGCTCACCTCTAATGTAGTTAAGAAGTCTTCCAGCTTATAGCATAAGCACCTAAGAAGAATGTTAGAAGAAATTCATTGGCCAGTATCGGGCATTGAAAAGATAGTTCACCCTACCTTACCACCTCGCTATGATCTTCCAACGAAAAGAAGAGTTGTTGAAGGGCTACATCTTTCATTTCAGACATGAGGTCAATAATGTAGAGAATCTTTTAAAGGAAACTATTTTGGTGACGATCTCTATGAGACTTCACAAAGATGGGAAGTTGTACAAAAGCATTTACAAGTCACTGGTAAAAGATCTTGGGGACTTTTACGAGCGAAATGCGAGGCAAGCTAGATAGGATGAAACTTTTAGCTCAAAAAAGTCTGATTTGGGCAGCTCAAATCAAAATAAAAAAAGGAACAGTCACAAAGGAGGGCAGGACGACTCTAGTCTTTAGGTAATCAAGAGGAACAAGGATGAGCAGCCTCGCTACCAAGGTCATCATGAAAGTTATAGAATTTTTTCTGACACTTGGGACAGGATATTCCTAGCGGAGCAAGATAGAGAAGACTTTAGAAAGCCCAAGTCTATATGGACACCTAGCAAATTTAGAAACAATAAAGACAACTTTTATGCCTACCACAATGAGGTCAGGCACAACACCTCAAAATGTTGGGCATTAAAAGACGTGACAGAGGACCTTATCAAGAGAGGGCGCCTACAAAGGTATGTGGTGCGACCTGCAGAGCGACCATCTTATCCTCAACAAGATCCCAGCCAAGAGCAAGAAGCTTCAGTTCAGATTATATATTGACAATGTACTTTAGTTTTCCTATCTTTTGTCTTTATCAATGTATAATTTTGTGTTGCTAATTGAAATATATGAGTCTAGTGTGCCACCTTATGAGCTGAGGCCCCCCGGAGCTCATTCCAAAGATGAACTGACGAAATGCCAACATAGCTGCATACTCACTAAGGTGCAGAGGCATTATTAAACACTCACAATGCCAGCATAGCTGCATGCTCACTAAGGTGTAGAAGCACTATTAAACACTTTAAAGCTAGCATAACTGCATGCTCGCTGAGGTGCCGAGGCACTATTAAACACTCACATGCTAGTGTAGCTGCATGCTCGTTGAGGTGCGAAGGCACTATTAAACACTCACAGTGCCAATGTAGTTGAATGCTCACTGAGGTGTAGAGACACTATTAAACACTCACAGTGCCCACACAGCTATAAGCTCGCTAAGGTGTGCAGGCACTATTAAACACTCAAAATTTGGCAAAGAGCCATAAGCTCACATGGGCACGAGAGCGCTATAAACTTATCGCAGCTCTCATGAGAACCAATACTCTTAGCTTGCTAGCAAAATCCTTCTAGGCATAGCTCGCATGTGACCTATCTGAATCATGCTTATTATTGATCAAGGCAACCGTATGTTAAAGTTCATTACACAAACGTTGCGGCCGGTTGGCCATATAAGCATTTCATTGATTTATAGCTATATACATCATCATCAGAAGTGGATGGAAGCATCCAATACAACATTCAAGAGCTATATAGAAAAGCTCATTCATTAAAGGCCTTATCTAACGAGGTAAATTTATATCAGAAGAAGGAAATATAGAAACAAAAGCTAAAAGAGCCTAAAGCTATAGTTAAAAGCAAAAAGCTAGCTACCGGGAGATGAATTCCCACTAACAGGAAAACCAGTGAGTTTGACTGCTCCTACTTATATCCCTTTTAAGCCAGTGGTTCCTCTTAGACCAGACCCACTGCAGTTCAAAAAATTATTAGGAGTCTGGCTGGCAAGGGTAAAGTTCACGACAAAACCATGAGGAAATAATTCAAGATCTATATAAGACTCTCCCAAAGCTAGCATAAAGAGCTATCCAATGGAAGTCACACGTAGTAGGCCATTCATGCCTCAAGATCTTCTACTGTAGGCTATACATGCCTCAGAAAGCTTCATCAAAAGCCATGCTATCAGAAAAATGGAAGGCTTAACTTTGATACACATTAAAGCACTCTACTGAGAAACCTAGAGAGCTTTACAAGCATTATATAGGCCAGTTGGGTCTACTAAAAAACCCATAGGGTAACTAACTGCTCCCAATCCAACGGTTCGAAAGGAGTGGGACTGCCATGCCAGCGACTGAGGATCATACTCAGAAAGAGGCATGGTCTGGCTCAAGTGAACTGAAGTTTGAGGTGACTACACAATAGACTTAGTGCCAAGGACTCTGACTAAGAAGACCTTTCCAAAATGAATTACAACTCCTAGTCTATGAAGCAAATTGAGAGTTGGGGGGCTAGTATTATCAGTAGAATTTGATACTACAAAGCAGGCTGGCAAAGGCCCAGAAGGAGTTGAGTTTGTCAAAAGGAATGAGCTTGTTGCATGAGAAGCCACAGCTTGCTAAAGAGACTCGAGTTCACTAAAGACCCGAAGCTCACTGACTGAACTATCTTGAGGTCATGAGTTAGTGGCATCCTCAGCAAATGAGCTCCAGCTCGCTAGGACGCAGCCTCACTCAACCAGAAGCCCGCTGGGGCAAAACACAAAGATGACATACAACTTGCATCGTCATTTTGCAAATATAGCCATCAGGTCTCACCCGTAAAAAGTAGCCTATGGAATCTAGTCTCTAGTAGCCTAGGCAGTCTTATACATTTAATATTTGATATAACAAATGTACAGTTAATTTAGTTCCATTTGTACCCCTCCATGCTTTTATAAATGTGGGCTAAAGTCATTGTAAAGAGAAAAAAAGAAAGGGCAAGAGAATATTAGCAAAAACTCTGCTGGAAGGCATAGCAAAACTCTATAAACATTCTTTCATGCTAATAAAACACCTCCATGGATGTAGAGTCTGGTGCCGTTCAGATTTGGCCGAACTACGTTAAACCTTGTACACTTCTTCCCTTTCTTCCTTCCTCCTACCATTCAACACCTTCTAACTGCCTCAGCAACTGGCAAATAGCTTGCGTCCCTAAAGAGGGCCCTCCATTAGCCAGATTTAGATCTAACCAAAATCTACTGTTAATACTATGTTATTGTTTTCTTGATAAGAAAAACATTTTTCCTTGTAGGAATTAATCTATGAATATCATAAATAGTGTATGCTTTGCATAACCCAACAAAGTTAGTCTTTCTTTGTTAGCCTTTTATAATTAATGAACAAAACTACTTAGCACATTTTCTAGAAAAATATTGTATAGAATGATCTCTAATTAGAATTCTTGTTTAGAATGGCTAAAAACAAGATTTTATTTTATTTGTAAATGAATTTTTTTCTAAATGGTTTTTGACTTTAAGTGAATAGATATTTTATTTCATTTACAATTCGTATTTTAATTATATTTATATTATTATGAAATCCATCAAATTTATAAAGGATTTCATTAGAATTTGTTTCATTTAATCAAAAACAAATGTTATGTCAAAACTTTTACCCTCATTCTTGTTAACCCCTTGTTGGGGTTAATGATTGGTTTTTGATAATTATAAACTTCTTTGAATGATTTATCAAAAAGTATAATGATGACAAGACTTGTCATAAACTTGTATGAAAATTGGAAGATATAGATTTGTCCTAGGCTTAATCATTTTGAATCTAAAATAGAATTAGAGAACTTGAAGCTCAATGAAGGGTAAAAGAGTTTTGTAAACTAAAAATTGTTGGGAATAAGACTTGCATATTTTCTATGAAAAAGCCCTTAAAATGCATTTTTATCAGCAAAAATATGGATTTTTACATAGAAAATAGAACACAATTGATATGCTCATGTTTTTGCCCTATTAGTCAAAGTTGCCAATTAAAACAGAGCATTTTTGTCACAACCCTCAAACTCTGGTCATGACCGACATGAATATCAATTTACCCATTGATAATCACTAGCCTTTAATCTAATTTCATCATTTCATTATACCATGACTTGCACAGTTTTAGTAATATGTAAGTGGTTCAAATTGTTTGAATATGAGAGGGAAAGGACTCATGTGATCTTGAAACCACTAATATAGACATACACACACGCACACAAAAACTTAAAATCACATAATGCACAGAGCCATTGCCCATTAAGGCATATGTCTCTTTTAACATCAATTCTAAACTTCTCTAAAATATAACTACAACTCTTTAGCTAGATTTCCAATATATTCTCCTACAACACCCTAGGTTCCTTTTAGGGATAAACAAAATAAAGTTAGTTTAACTTATAGCATATATGGATTTAAATGTATAGGATAAACTAACAATGTCCCAGAGGATATTATGGTCATGCTATGTACATTTTCAAAGGGTTAGCAAAAAGGAACTTAGTTGGTAGATACTCAAAAGATCAAACTAACCCATAGCCATCATTAAAAGTACATTAGGGGGTGTAGAGGAATGATCTCTATTTCATGCAATACCTCACAAACAACTAAGTTTAATATTATTATATAATGGATCTTGACTTCATAAGCACCTAAAGGACTATCAACTGTCGTGGTAAATGTATCAACCATAATTTCCATTGGATTGTTGTCCATTTTACTTGTTTATAGAGGGTTTTGCAATTAATTCTTGAATATCTGAAAAATAATCCATAGAATAATGAGTCTGGGGTTTAGTGAGATATATATGTACCAAATATATGAATTTATCAAATAACAAAAGCCATACATACACATGCATCGATACATCTAACAAATAACCAGTGCTTATATCATATCCATAAAGGATCATAGGGTATTCAAAAACAGAGGTAATTCACCATATGCATATCTTAGCACATTTAGGCCATTATAGACCAATTTTGGCTCTCATAACCATATGACAACATTTGGAATTCATCATATATTTTAAATCAATGATATCATATTTCAACATGTCATGTAACAACAATAATCACACAATACATAACCATAATTCAATTATAACCCTTCTTGTTACCCCTTTCTAGCTGTAACTCATATAAACCTAGGCTTTTCCCTCCAACACCCACCTTATGCCCCTCCTCCATATTGGAACATGTAGATTTAGGATCTGGTTCATTATTTTCCACCATAACCTACTGTTCTCATATAAAGCTTTAAAGGCTGTCATGTACTCAATTATTCCATTCTCATAATGGATATTTCATCAATTTCATATTAACATATTTTATCATTATTTATAATCTTATGCATCATTCTATGTCTCATATACATAAATGAAATTTGTACTAGATAATCATTTATTGTAAATGATTATAATTTCAACAATAATCATAACATCACAATATCATATTCCATTAAGTATCTCATGTATCTTATCAAGCTTTATACAATTTATTATTCATAGTATCTACATTTCCACAATCACACTCATTCATCATTATCCTCATGCTTTCTTGTCTCATATTCTCCTTGGTTTAAAGATTCATTGATTGGATGTTCTTTCATGCATAATAATTAAATTCTTGAGTATTAACTTATGAATTACATTTTTTGTGGCCTCCTGTTTATCAAGCCTGGATTATTTGGATTCATTGTGATGGTAACTCTAGGAATTTAGATAAAAATTAGGAAGAAGTAAATATTGGTTAAAAAACATGGAACTTGCTTAAAGTGTGATCAGAATTATGATTAGAATCACTGAAGAAAATGAGCATAATTGCAATTAGAATTGGAAAACTTATTTATGAAAAGCTTGATTCGACTCCAAGGCAATATAGTTATAAATACGAGTCTACATGCCAAAATTTGAAAACTTTCGAGAAGTCTAATTTCAAATGCGACCAGAATAAAAAAATAGAACAAGGAAGGTTAATACAAATTGTGAAATTCCAGCTCAAATTTTGATTCAAATCAGTTAAGAAGAACTACTAGGTTTTTGGAAGCATGATCGCAGGTTTAGTTTAAAATTGTGTGATTCAACTCACATGAGCAGATTTTGCATGCAACTATTTACAAGGCAATATCACACTATAAGATCTTAATATTACATGTTTTTGGGAGCTTAAACAAACACTAACTTAGCTATTTCAACTACATACTAAACATTACTGTTACAAATCCATTCAATCATCAAAATTCATCACATATTCTCAAAACATCAACTTGCACCATAAATCAAAAGATTCCAAGAAAGAATCATATCATAATTTATAAAAGTGGTAAGTATCACTCACCTTAGCAACTAGAACACAAGAAACTTCAATTATTTTTCCCAGAATCACCTATGCTCCTTAAAATAAAAAATGAAAACATATTAGCTTTCTATCCTTCTTTCAAAGATTTCTCTAGGTAACTAATTGTATAAGATTAAATTATGATTCTTTTATCATGAATAAGGCTATATCTAACAAATTTAAGCTTCAAAATGTCATAAAAACTGGATTGATTCATAGGTTGAATAGTACCATGAATAATGATAGAAAACTTCAAAAAATCATAACTTGAGTTTTATTCAATAAATCGGTATGATTTTAAAGTTGAAATAAAAAGGAATGAGATGATTCAATAGTAAAAATTTAAGAAAATAACAAGAAGAGTTTAGGAGCTTATTTGTAGAAAGTAGAAAGATAAAGTGATGGCTTGATAAGGAAGGAGAAATGAAATCTAAATGACTTCCTTTGGGCAAAAGCCAAAGAAAAATAGAAGAAGGGAAGTTGGCTTAGGAGAAGGGAAAATGGGAAAGTTTGGTCAACTTTTCAATAATTACAAGATGACCACTTTTTTTTCTTTATTTCTTTCATTTTGAACTCAAATTTAATAGACTTATTAATTTCTGAAAATCACAAAATTTTAATACAAATTAGTTAAATTAAACACCTTCATAATGACTATAATTTTATGTTCATTTGATATCCATAACCCTTATTTCAAAATTTCCAAAAAATTTTCCAAAAATAAAATTTCAAAATTAAAAATTTTGTTTCTTGAACATTCTTGATCAACTCTTTGATTTTTAAAGGGTTTCTAACATTCATATAATTAATTTTTTATACTATGTTCATTTAGAATGTTATAATTTGGGGCTAACTACCAATTGCTAGAATCCTAGCATTCAATTGTTAGCTTCAAGTTAACACCTGAAACTGGGCAAGCTTAACAGGAGATTGCTAAGCTTCCAACAATCGATTGTTACAGCCTTGAGTAGTATTGTTTATTTGTTTAATGGGTATTTTTACTTTATTTTTGTCTTTACACTCTTCCTAATGTCTATGAAACTTTTTAAAACCCTAATTTCATTACTTTGAGTGAGGATTCTTAAAAGGATTTGGTTGTTTGGATGATACAACCTTTGTGAAGGCTTCTTCAAGTGCCAGGTTCAAATTTGGAAGGATTTTGAAGTAATAGAACTAAGCTTTGTTAAACTTAAAGAGTGGGTGTAATCCTTTGAGTGGATCTTTAAGGGTAAACCATTATACAATCTTGCATTTGATCTCTCTAACCTTAATTTTTTAATTTATGCACTTTATATCTTTAATACTCATTGTTGTTCTAGTTGATGTTAAGTAGCTAATGTGTCAAATATTAGATTGATTGTCCTTACTTGTGAAATTATTGGTCATTTGTTTCTTTGTTGCTAAGATTTTGTAAAACATAAAGTGATTTTTGAAAATGATTTATAAAATTTGTAAAGTCCTGAAACCAACTCACCCCTCTTGGTGGAATCATAGACTACAATTGGTGTCAGAGCTTAGCTCTTATGTTAAAGTGTAACCAACTCAAGAGGATTCTATAAATTCCAATGGTCTTATCATTTTACCCAAATGTCCTCCATTGAACAAACCCCTTGATTTCAATGGACAAACTTACACATATTATAAACAAAAGATAAAGGATTTCATAGAAGCCACCAAAATAGATATGTGGGACATCATAGAAAATGGATACAATTTGCCTATCAATATTAAAAATAATGTGACTATTTTAAAACTTAGAAGTGATTTGAGTAAGGAAGAGAAAAAGAAATACCTTCTAGCTTCTAAGGTAAAGTGGAGTGTATCTAATTTGCTATAGCATAGTGAGTATGAAAGAGTGTATAATTGTACAATTGAGAAAGATATCTAGGATGCTCTTAAAATTGCTCATGTAGGAACCACTCAACTAAGAGTATCTAAAGTTTGTACACTTGTGTCTCAATATGAACTCTTTAAGATGAATGATGATGAGTTCATTAAAGATTTACTACTATTCTCAACCACTTAAATATTTTTGGTAGGAAATTTGAAAATATGGACTTAGTTCATAAGGTGCTTCATTCGTTGACAATAGAGTGACATCCAAAGATCATTACAATCAAGGAGTTCATGAAAAAGGTAAAGAAACACCTTATGCATTGCTTAGAAGCCAAAGATATGGTTTTAACAAAGAGGGACTTGGATATAAGTTAAGTATAAAAAATTCTTTTCATAAAAACTACTTTGTTAGGGAAATCATGGGATCATCTAGTGGAACTAACTCACCAAGACCCAAGACTATTCAGGTACCCACATCTAAAGAATGATTTTCCTTTTGTAGGAGTGCATGAGACTTTGGACAGACATGTGGATAGTGGATGCTTAAGGCACATGACAATGACAAGTCAAAATTCTTCTCTCTGACACCTATAAATGGTGAAAATGTGACATTTGGAGATAATGCAAAGGGTAGAGTGATTGGTAAAGCTGGGTTGATAAGGACCCTCAATCTTGCATTGAAAATGTTTTATTGGTAAAGGAACTTAAACATAATTTGCTTAGCATTAGTCAATTTTATGACAAAGGGAATAAAGTCACTTTTGACTCCACTTATTGCATAGTTGAGAACAAGAATGATAAGCAAGTTAAAATGCTTAGCAAAAGATACAATACTATATATATATATATGATTGATATTAACAATAGGCATATCCTTGATTCTAAGTGTTTGGCTAGTGTGAATAATGATTCATGACTTTGGGATAAGAAGGTTGCTCTTACAAGTATGGATCTTATAAGAAAACTTTCATAAAATGATTTAGTTGATGGTTTGCCTAAGCTCAAGTACAACAAAGATAAATTATATGATACATGTCAAAAGGGAAAACAAGTGGAGACATCTTTTAAATCTAAAAATGTTATTTTTACATCTAGACCACTTCATCTGCTTCATATGGGATTAATTGGTCCATCAAAAATTAGAAAATATGGTAGCAACTACTATGTACTGATAATTATTGATGACCATTCAAGGTATACATGGATGTTGTTCCTTACTCAAAAGCATGAGACCTTACAAGATCTTCAAAAGCTTGCTAAGTCTATTAAAATAAGAAAAGATTAATTATTATAAGTATTCAAAGTGATCATGGTAGAGAATTTGAAAACCATGACTTTACTTGTTTTTACAATGAGAACAACATTGAGCATAACTTTTCATCTCTTCAGATTCCTCAACAAAATGGTATGATTGAAAAGAAAAATAAGCATCTAGAAGAAATAGCAAGAACTATATTCAACGATAACTCTTTCCCTAGGTCCTTTTGGGTGGATGTGATAAACACTGCTTGTTATGTAATGAATAGAACCTTGATAAGGCCCATTTTGAAGAAAATGCCTATGAATTGTACAAAGGTAGAAATCTAAATGTATTAGATCTTCATGTTTTTGGATGCAAATGATTTGTACTTAACAATAGCAAACGCAATCTTGAAAAATTTAATGCCATGTCCAACAAAGCCATCTTTATTGGGTATTTTTCCTTTAGCAAAACATATAGAGTTATCAACAAAAGAACTTTGCTAGTAGAATAATCTAGTTATGTTACTTTTGATAAATCTACTTCCCATTTGCATAAAGTTGTTGATAATGATGATGAGCAAGTAAATGTTTGGCTTCCTCAAAGAGACTGAAATCCTCAATGAGAAAGAGAAGAGAAAGAAAGAGATAACGAAGACAAAGATGATCAAGAGTCTCCAACCATGGACATCTCAAATGAAGAGTGGACTCATGGGCCATAGAGAATAGAAGATCATGAAGAACCATCCCATTAATCAAGTTATTGGTGAAGTATCTCAAAGGGTAACATGTAACTCTGTTAGAAATATTTGTGGTCACTTAGCTTTTTTTTTCTCAAATTGAACCTAAAAATATAAATAGGGCCATAAATGAAAAGCATTGGATCTTGGCCATGCAAGAAGAGTTAAATCAAACTAAAAGAAATGAAGTTTGGAAACTTGTGTCAAGACTCGATGATCATTCTATTGTAAGAACCAAATGGGTTTTTAGGAACAAGCTTGATGAAAATGATGTCATTATTAGAAGCAAAGCCCGATTGATTGTAAAAGGTTACAACGAGGAGGAAGGCATTGATTTTGATAAAATATATACACTGGTAGCTAGATTAGAAGCAATTAGGATGTTGTTGGAATATACTTCCATGAAAGTTTTGCTTTATCAAATGGATAGCAAGAATGCCTTCTTGAATAGACTAATTATGGAAGAAGTGTATGTTGAACAACCTCTAGGTTTTGATAGTGATTTCTTTCCTAATCATGTCTATATACTTAAAAAGACTCTTTATGGTCTCAAGCAAGCTCCTAGACCTTGGTATCAACAATTGAGCAAATTTTTAATGAACAACAATTTTTCAAAGGGCAAAGTTGACACCACTTTGTTCATTAAGTATAATATAAAAATGATAACATGCTTGTAATGCAAATATATATTGATAAAATTATTTTTGGTGTTACTAATGAGTTTATGTTTAAGGATTTTGCTAAGATCATGTAAGGAGATTTCAAAATGTCTATAATGAGAGGTTTAAATTTCTTTCTTGGTCTCCAAATCAAGCAAACAAAGGATAGAATCTTTGTGAGCCAAACCAAGTATGAGGAGTTACTTAAAAAGTTTCACATGGAAAGTGTCAAACCATTTTGAACTCTTATGAGTCTGTCAATGAAATTGGATCTTGATAAGAGAAAAAGGTAGACATCACTTTATAAAGAGGCATGATAGGTTCTTTACTCTATCTTACTGCAAACAAGCCCTAATATCATGTTTTGTGTGTGTATATGTGCAAGGTTTCAAGTAAATTCAAAAAAAACCTCACTTAATTATTGTTAAAAGAATCTTGAGATGCCTTGTAGGCACACCACACATTAGGTTATAGTATCCTAGGGCATGCTCTAGCTCTTTAGTGAGTTATTCTGATGCCAACTTTGTAAGTAATAAGATAGATCAGAAGAGTACTAGTGAAACGTATCAATTTCTTAGTGATTCTCTAATCTATTGGCATAGTAAAAGGCAAAATAGTGAGCCTTTATCCACTGTAGAAGCGAAGTACATAACCGCCAATAGTTGTTACACTCAAATCCTTTAGAAGAGACAACAATTATCAAATTTTGATTTGAATTTTGCTCACATTCCAATAAGATGTAATAATACTAGTGTCATAAACCTCACTAAAAATCTTATCATGCACTCTTGAACTAAATATATAGAAATAAAACATCTTTTCATTCGAGATCATGTTCAAAGAGGAGATATTGTCCTTAAATTTGTTTAAATTGATTTTCAACTTATTGACATTTTTACAAAACCTCTTAATAAAAATCGATTTGCATTTATAAGGAGAGAATTAGGCATGTTAAATCCTTTTAAAAAAAATGAATTCTTTTGAAATGATGACTTATTTCTATTTGATTTTTGTTTAAATCATATTTTATTAATTATTTTTATTGAAGTAAATGATTGGCATTGGCATAAAAAAGTCCCTCAATTTTGTTTTATAGGGTCTTAAATTAATCACTGAAATTTTCCCCTCAACTTCCTTAATTCAATGAATTAATTTAGGTTAAAATCAAATGGAATTGAGGTATAGAAAATCAGCAAAGAAAACCTACAAATTTTAGGCCTCCCAAAGCCAACAATTGATTACTAGCCCAGGGCTAGCAAATTAGACGAATTCAAAGCTAGCAATCGATAACTAACCCTTTAGCAATTGATTGTTGTGGCATTTTATAGCTCAGTAACTTTGTCTTTTCAACATTTTGCAACCAAAACTCCTAGTGTGTTTCATCCCTTTCTCAAACTCCTCTTCTTCCCATCACCTATCCATACCCTAAAATCTCAAATCCTTTCACTCAAATACAATTTTACTATTTCCTAACCAATTTCATCGATTAAAATCTCCAATATTTCTAGTTTTTGGTAGATTTTAACCTAGGGTTCCAAATTTGGTCAAGCTTTCCACTCTACAATGTTTGGGTACCTCTAAATGTGCTAAGGGCTTTTCCTCCTTCCACAATGCCATCAATGAGATAATGGCACATGAGGACATGGATGCAAGGTTCACTTCAATTGAGCAATAGGATGGGTTGAACAAGGAATTGGTATCTTAAATGGCAATATCTTGGAAATGCCTCTAATTTGAAATATTTTGCTAAGGAAAAAATTTCCATGGGTTGCTACATTGAAGTCCTTAGGGCTACATCATTTTGCTGGGTTGAATGTGAACTATTTTGAAGAAATTACTAGGGCCTTTTATAGTAATCTCATTGTAATTGATCATCCCCGAGGAATTATAATTGAAGTGTATGAAGATAATATTAAAATTAATGCTAGGCATTTAGTGAATTTTTGAAATAGGGTGATGAAGGAATCAAAGTGATTGATGCTAGGGGTGAAATTAAAAATTTTCATGATTCTTTCAATAGAGGTGCATGTATTTCAAAGATTGTTGCCCTGGGGTCGGCAAATCCTTTTATAAAAGTCACTTCTCAATATTTGGATATTAACATTAGCATGCTTTGGTACATTTCTAGGGAAATCTCTTATGCAAGAATGGATCCTACAACACAATAAGTGATGTTGAATTGTACCTCATATGAGCAATGCTTGGAAAAATCCCATTCAATTTGCCATTCCTTATTCTAAAAAGAATGATTATTGCTACTTAGAGGCCTAATGCTTCACTTCTATATGCATATCTCATTGCTCTCATCCTTCACAACCATGGAGTTGATGTCTCAAGAGTAAAGTGGGATAAAAAACAAACCTTCAAAACTAGGGACCAAACTTTGTGTTAAATGGGATATATCAAGGTAAATGGTGTGTCACATAAGAAACTAAAGGCAGTTGTTCAAAGGCAAAGAAGACTAAATAGGAAAGCCTTAGAAGAAGAGGCAACCTGAGCATAACAATGGGAAGAAGGCTAAATGGGTAACTTAACTTAAGCCAATGGGCCTTAAGATTTTCAAGAAAGAGTTCTAGCAATACTTCAACAGCTAGATACCTTTTTCAACACCCACATTGACTCACTTGAGGCATGAATTCATGGCATTGAGGAGGAGATTTATGCATTTGGTGGTTCCATAGACCAATTTGAGCAACACATGCTTCGGATGGCCAAGCACCTTAATGTGCGGTTCCATAGACCACTTTGAGCAACACATGCCAAGCACCTCAATACGCCCATGAATGATGATAACAATGAAGATAAGGAGATCACGAGTGAAGATTAAGATTTCAGTGATGACACTTAACTTATAACTCTTAACCTATAGTGATTAACTTATAACTTTTAACCTATAGTGATTAATTACTTTGTTTTTAACTCTTTTTGCTTGTAGAAAATTGTTTTTATCACTAAGAGTTTATCATCATCAAAAAGAGGGGAACTATTAACCTCAAAAGGGTTAATGATTGGATTTTGATGATTACAAACTTCTTTGGATGATTTTTCAAGGAGCATGAAGATGACATGACTTTCAATGGACTTGCATGAAGATTAAAAGATACAGATTTGTCCTAGGCTTAGTCATTTTAAATGTAAAATAGAGTTAGAGATCTTAAAGCTCAATTAAGAGTAAAAGTGTTTTTGTGAGTTGAAAATCATTAGGAAGGAGACTTGCATATTTTCTATAAAAAAAGTCATCAAGAAAACGTATTTGTCAACAAAAATACAAGTTTTTATATAGAAAATATAGCACAATTGATATGCTAGTACCTTTACTCCTATTAGCCAAAATTGCCCATCAAAACAAGGCATTTTGGGCTAATAATCAATTGCTAAAATCCTAGTAGTCGACTGCTAGGCTTTCAATAGTCGATTGTTATAGCCCTAAGCAATATTGTGTACTAGTTTGACTGCTAAGCTTTCAATAGTCGATTGTTACGGACCTAAGCAATATTGTATACTAGTTTAACAGGTATTTTTGCTTTATTTTTATCTCTACATTCTTCCCAAAATCTATAAAACTTTTAAAACCTTGATTTTATTTCTAACACTCACATAACATATAG
>JANHAO010014372.1:0-15349 GCA_026873985.1 Saraca asoca | reverse complement strand
CAAAAAGAATAGCAAAACCATAAATTAATAACAAATTGAGAGGTAATAATCAATATAATAATAGGCATTTTACTCGTTTATCAGTCGACTTTTCACTTTCTAGCTAGAATGGTAGTATTAGGCTTTCAGACTTTGCCTTTATTTCTGTATTTCTTCTTCTTCTAATGTAATCTTACCTCATTGAGGCCTTTTAGTGTATGAAATTTTTTTGTAGCTTCTAAAAGTTGTACCGGATGCTTCGTGCACCATTCTCTATATATGCATGATGATCAATGAAATACTTTTTAAACAATTGGCTGTGCTTTTAGCTTTCTACTACACTTTGTCATCTTGATTCCCGATTCATGATGAGTAGAAGTCAGGTCGCATGTGAGCTGCGGCTGATGAGAGTTCGCATGTGAGCTACGACTTCCTTGTCCTCATGTTAGTTGTGGATATTCAGTTGCATGAGAGTTGTAATGAGTTTGCTTTGGTGTCCTCGTGATATGATGGGCTTGTTACCTACTATTTGACTTGGGTGTATTGACGAGGTAGGCTCTGGGGCTGTCTTACAGTCGATTTGGTTTTGTTTTCATTTGTGAGGTAGGCTCTAAGGCCGTCTCACCCTCAATTTAATTTTGTTTTCATTTGATTCATAGTGAGGTAGGCTCTAGGGCCGTCTCACCCTCAGACATGTTTTTGTTTTGGTAGTTCGTTGCAAGTAGGGCAGCATATGTGTTTTGGCCAATCGACTATGATTTTGATAGGTTTGATCATAGGGCAACTCTTTTCAAACAGTGTTCCGCTGAACAACTCATAAATGGATTTCAAAGTCATAGTAAAGTTCATGAAAATATTACAAGATCAAAATATGGTTCTGATGGAAGGTTCTGGCTCATAGGTTGCAACTTCCTGGGCCTGCTGAGCTCGCTGCTCTATTGGCCTTACCATATAGTCTTGTAATCGGCCTCTTTTGTTGAGGTTTTCAATGGCATCTTTTAGTGCCCAATATTCTAAGGTGGTGTGTCTAGCCTTGTTGTGATAAGCGCAAAATCTACTTGTATCTCTGGATTTGGGGGAAGCTCTCATTAGTCTGGGCCTTCTAAAGTCTTTGTTGTGCCTTTCCATGGCAAAAGTTTTTTCCTGTGTATCTGATAGGATGCTGTAGCTTTCGGAGTGACCTCTAGGTCACTAGGGCTTTGCCTTCTTCATGAGCTGAGGAGTGGGGTCATGACTACGACTCTTGTCATTCCTCTTTTTACTTGTAGCAGGACCACTGGTGTCTACTTCTGTCTGAGTTCCTCTATCCCGAAGGTTTCTTCCCATCTTATTTGTTTGGTAGCTCGCTCATAGAATTCAATGAGGTCTCGAGCTGGGGATTTATAGAGGCTTCTATATAGCTTTCCATCTTTGTGAAGTCCTACTGAGATGACTGTTAAGATGCTTTCATTCAAAGGGTTTTTCACAGAGTTGGCTTCGTGCCTAAATCTGGCTATATAATCTTTCAGTGATTCATTCTTGCACTAAAAGATCATTGCAAGATGGCAAGGAGGCGTAAGCTACCTGTTCAGTACTAAGTATTGGTCAATGAATTTCCTTTGGCATTCTTCCCAGCTTTAACATTGCAAGCCTGGAGGTTTCGGAACCATGCCTGAGATATTCCTCCTAATGTGGCCAGAAAGACACGACATTTCACTAAAGGGTCAATTGTTTGAAGACCATCTAGATATTGAACACATCCAAGTGGTCGCTTGGGTCGCTATTCCCGTCATACAGCGAGATCACGGGTACTTTAAATTTCTATAGGAGAGGCTACATTTCAATTTCTATAGAAAATGATGAGCTTTCCTCATAGCGAGGTTGATTGCTTTAAGGCCGTGGGCATTCCTCTAGCAGTTTGAGCTTTTAGAGGACTTTCTTTATTATCAAGTTTTATGTTTCAGGCTGAGGGGTAGAGCTTTCAGCTCGTGGTGAGCCCCCTAACCATTGACTATCACAATCTTCGTGAATTTCCTTTTGAGCTTCTCTATGGAGCTACTGGAGCTGTGCCATGATCTTTTCCTGTCTTTGAGTACGTTGGCTTGTGTCGGTGTCAGTGCTTTAATAGTTTCAGCTAACTCTCTTATCGTATTTTTAAGTGTCGATTGAGGCTGGCTGGGGGTTTGCGCCTCTTGAGTTATAGGGACAGTAACAGAATGCTAGTGAGCCCCCACGATGGGAGCGTCCGCTGGTTGGAAGATTGGAGTGGTTGAACTTCGAGTAGTTCTTCCTCTCGCCATCGTTGAGCTATAGTGAACACTTCAGAGAGTAGATGGATCCCCACAGACGGAGCAAAAAATGTTGATGTTAGAATTTGGTTCACACAGAGAGTCCCAAACTATAGCCAATGGGGATGAATTCTTGGACCCTAAACTGTCTTTCGAAGTGTGAGGAATTGAATAGAGAGGAAGAAGGGTAGAACTGGAGAGAATAGAGTGATATTTTAATGTGGTTTAGCTAAATTGGAGTGGTACTGGACCCTACGTCCACGGTGGAGCTTTTATTAATATTTTAAAAGAGATTTTTACAGAGTATTGGTATACAAGTTTTTTGGCCTCCTCCCCTCTTCTAACAGTGCATCCTTATTTATAGAGGAAGGAAGAGTTACATATATTAATTACAAGCTACAGTTGTGTTACATCAATAAATAAATGTGAAAGATAATAAAACTCCTGCATTTCGACTGTTGCAGGCTTCTTTCTATGGGGTGGGCCCCTCTTGTTAACTATAGACTGGCATTCGTATGTGTTTGTCTTGTGGTCTTGCTTTATCGAACGAGATATCTGTCTTCCCGAGCTGGGTTCCTTAACTTGGGGTCACTGTTGCAGATCACTTAGCGAGCTCAATGTTGTCGCTTGTTAGCGTAGCGAGATCGAGCAGGACGGTCGGTTGCTTAGTAAGCCGGCCTCATGACGACCTCGTTATGTCACTTCCTGGCGATGTGTGAGTGGCTCTTGTTGGGTGTCCTCAGCGAGCTTTGTAACTTAGCTTTTGCTGGGTTCATGCTTGTTTCGATCCTCGAAGCTAATTTTTTACCCATAACAACTTGCTTCTATTGTAACCACAGAGGTCATTGTTTTAAATTTGGTCCATTTAGAAATGGCACCTTGTTCTAAGACCAAATGAAAAACTAGTCTGGCTACCTAAAGCATCTAGTTTCAAAGAAAATATTTCACTGCTATGTAATAGGTTTGGACCTAAGATAATTGGGTACCAACAAAACAATTGTAATCTTTTTTTTTACAGGATTATGGGAGGAAGAGAAGCAATCTGTGGTTCCTTGACAGTGGATATTCACATCATATAACAGGGAACAGAAACAACTTCACACTCTCACATCTATCACTGGAGGTAAAGTTACCTTTGAAGATGATGCCAAAGGAAAAGTGATTAGAATAGGTAAAGTACGTAAGATGCCAAACTATTTTATTGATGATGTGCTCTAGTTGAAGGTTTGAAACACAATCTATTAAGTATAAGTCAGTTTTGTGACAAAAGAAATGAAGTAATTTTTAATGCAAATATATGTCTAGTTATTAATGATAGTGATAATCAAGTAAAACTTGCAGGATGTAGAATGAATAATATTTACATAATTGACTTGTATGCTGAATCAAATCTGGATTCCTCTTGCTTAGTTTGTTTGAACAAAGATTCTTGGATCTGGCATAGGAGATTTGGTCATACCAATATAGAACTTATAGGAAAACTTTCTAGAAGAAATTTAGCTTTAGGAGTACCTTTGTCCAAATCATGTTTTTAGACTTCAAAAAGCTTTGTATGGGTTAAAGCAAGCTCCTAGAGCTTGGTATGATAGGTTAAGTAAATTTCTAATACAAAAAGGTTTTAAAAGAGGAAAGTTTGACACCACATTGTTCATAAAAGAAAAAGGAAAACATATCTTGTTAGTTCAAGTCTATGTAGATGATATAATATTTGGTTCTATTGATGATGTTTTATGTAAAGATTTTTCTGAGATAATGCAGAGTGAGTTTGAGATGAGTATGATGGGAGAACTCACCTATTTTCTTGGATTGCATATTAAACAATGCGCAACTGGTATTTTTCTGAACCAAATGAAATACACAACTGATTTAATCCAAAGATTTCAGTTTGATAGTTGCAAGCCCATTGGAACACCAATGAGTCTTGCACTCAAATTAGATTTAGATGAAAATGGTAAAAGTGCAGATGTAACACTATTTAGAGGAATGATAGGAAGTTTAATTTACTTGACTGCTAGTAGACTTGATATTATGTTGAGTGTTTGTTTATGTGTTAGATATCAAACTAATGCAAAAGAATCACATCTTGGTATAGTAAAAAGGATTTTTAGATATCTTATTGGAACTAAGAATTTGGGGTTATGGTATCCAAAAATAGATACCTGCAGTCTGCTTGGCTATTCTAATGTAGATTATGCTAGTAGCAAGACTGACAGAAAAAGCATTAGTGTGCTTAAATTTTGTGGATGAAATAGCAACTTTCAGACTATGGATTAAAATTTGACAAGATTCCCATAATATTTATTAATATAAGTGCTATTAATCTCACTAAAAATCCTATTATGCACTAAAAAATAAAATACATACAAATAAGGCACCATTTTCTTAGAGATCATGTCCAAAGAGGTGATATCTCAATTGAGTTTATACAAACAGATTTCCAACTAGTTGATATCTTTACCAAACCGCTAGATGAAAAGTGATTTGTATTCATTCAAAGAGAGCTTGGGACATTAGACTCTTTAGAAAACAATCTTAACTAAATTTTTTTAAAAACTCAATGACTCAATATTTTAATGTTTTGATATTTTAACTTTTATGCATGATTATATTCTTTTCAATGACTTCTAACTTAAGCATCGGAGTTTCTTTTAGTTTGTTTTGTAGGAACAAAACATGTGTATTAAGGTTTGAATTGTGAACTTAACTAGTATTAATTTATTAAATTTGATACATGCTTGAAGTTGTAAGTTTTTTGGTTTAAAATTACATAAAATAGATTTCAAGTGTTCTCAATTGAGTTCAAAATCAATTCAAATTTTTTCAAGTTTATTTTGAGTTTTTGAATCTATTCATGATTCAAAAATTTGCATTATGAATCAATTTTTGAACTGATTCACAAAATTTTCAATGTTTCAGTCTGTTTTTAAATTTCTCAAAATTCTTATTCAGTATAGCTAAATCGATTGAAGAATTGATTCTGCCTCAGATAAATCGATTTCCTAATCGATTCAGTCACCAGAACAAATTTTTGTTGTAACTCACATTATTTTTCTCTCTTAAATCAATTTTAATACCAATTTTTCATCAATGGGTGGAATAACTAGTTGAAAGGGAGAAATAACATTAATTTTGAGCTACACTTTAGGGCAACTAATTCAAATAAGTTGATATTTCTTATACATTTTAGATATTATTGTCAATAATTTTATATTGCTATATGATTTTATTCTTGAATTTTTTTTCTTCTCTTTTCATTATGCACCAATTTTTTTTGATGTGCCAAAAGGGGGAGAGAGATAAGATTTTCAATGAGAGAACAATTTTTTTTAGAAACTTTGAACCTCAACTTAAATTGTTTGTTAATATAAAAAAAGGGGAGATTGTTAGCCTAGGTCATCCTAGCTATATATTTTCTTCAGTTTTGATTATTGAAAAATAACTTTATTGAAAAACAATTTTAGCTTATATCACAATCTAACTATGTGTTTGAGTGTTTATTTGTTTTGCAGGTTCAAAGTTAATCAAGTCTGCTCAAAAGATCAACAATACTTCTAAGTTTTTATTTTATTTCATAGGATCTTTTGTATTTGAAATCTTATTCAAATTGCTCAATTACATTTTCTAAAACAATTTATATTAAGGTAGAATAAATCATTTAAAATGTGTTTTAAGTCAAAAGTTTCTAAACAAATATTTTACATGTTCTTTTACAAGTCAAACTTTTATTAAAAACTATTTTTTATTGTGTGAATCGATTCACAAATTGATTCATGTTGGAAACTTGTGAAATGAACTTGAATCGATTCATGAAGAAAATTTTTCTTACTGAAGGTTTGGAACTTTTGTAAATTGATTCTATAACTGATTTGAGATTTGTTTTTAAAACTCTACGAATTGATTCATCAATTGATCTAGAGATAATTTTTCACTTGATTTGAATCAATTCATAAGTTAATTAGTTAGTTACAAGTTTTTTATAACTACTATAAATCAATTCATGAATCGATTCAAGGATTGAAAATTTGTTATTTGTTTTCTTAACTATAAATAGACCAAACCTTCTTTTATTTTCATATCACACTGCGACAAAAATAGAGAAAAATCCAGAGCTTTCACTTGCTATTCTTTACCTTACCTAATTTGATCGATTCAATCAATTCTGGAACAATTTAAAGGAGATTTCTACTTAGCTAATTGAGATTTATATCTTAATTTTACTATTTGTATTTCTAAACTCTATCTTTGTTATTCTTTAAGATTTCTAGGGTTAGAAATTTGGATGCAAAAGAAAAGGTTGATTTTCCCTTTGTATCCTTCTAAAATTGTGAGGTTGATTGCAATTTGTAGTAGGTGCATTGAATTCTTGTTAGATCTTCTTAGCTATGAGGTTGATCATAGTTAGGTTAGATTTAGAATTTTTGTATCTTAGGTATTACAAGAACCTATTAATTTCTTGTTGTAAAATTGGTTAATAGGAGCCATGTTAAATTCCTATGCTTATTAATAAAAGTGATCATATGGTTGAGTATTGATCCAGTGGAGTACACTTGAATTGTGGTTTCAATTTATGTTGAATCACTTAAAAAATTTGTGTCTTGATTCTTTAATTTCTGCATTTATATTCTTGCAAAGTTAAAAATTTTGTAATTCTAAATTTTGGATAATTACTGCATAAATTCTATCTTGAATTTCTGTTGTATTGAATTCTGTTTAATTTCTATTTTTTCATAAAATCTGCAATTTAATTTTTCTATTATATCAGTCAATAATCAATTAATTGTTATCTACATAATCTAATACAAAAGTCTTCTGCTGTGCATACTAATTAAAGTTAACAATTATACTACAAATTTGACTTAGTTGTCAAATTGATTTAGATTTATAAAGAGTATAAATTTCCCTAATGGGAACAAGGGAAAGATTTTAATTTCTATCTAACTTTTGGGACCAATAAGTTATGGATGGAATGGAGTAACAAGGAGAATCTTAATTTTGTTTATTTATTTTACTTACTTATCTAAAGTGATATGATAAAACAATCTAAAAAAATGTGAGGTTTGATGGTGATTGCATGAGGCCATGAGAAAATGATGGTTTTTTTTATAAGGTGTTAATGATAATATTGTGTAATGTTATTCAAAGGTTAGTTTCTATGACCTCATGACTTGACTATTAATTCTAGTTTGAAATATGAATACATTTGCTAAGATGCATATACATTTGTTATTGTTGGTAAATTCATAAGTTAGGTAGGGATTTATCTCATTGAGCCCCAAACTTATTCTTTTGTGGACTATTTTTTAAATTCTTAGAATATTGTCGATGTTCCTCCATCAAAATGTAAGAATGGATGCTAATCCTATTAAAGTAATTGCTAATATGTTCATGAATGTATGAAGTTAGGATTCATCACATTATCATACTAAACTTAGCAAGATGTGAAGTCCTGCACGAAGTGGAGATTATACCCTTAGAACCCCTAATGTTTTATTAATCATGGCCATGGGGTGGTTTGATCCTTAGGGGATATATGATCATATTTCTCTTTTTTGCTAATTTTTTGAAAATTTGTATATAATAGGGCCATAGGGTTTTCATGAGGGCTTAGTTAGTTTAACCTATACTTTTAGTTCTATGATAAGTTATAAGTAGATCTAATTTTTTAGTTTATTTTGCCTTTGAGTGGACATTTGGGGTAGTGTAGGGGATGACTTTTAGCTCTTAGATCATATTTTTTTAGGAAAACTTGATGTAAAACCACTAACAATGATACTCTCAATGACATGTACCTTATTTGGGCAATGACCTTGTAAATTATATAAATTATGTTTATATCTCAATTTATCTTCCCTTTTTCTTTAATCATATATGATTAGAAAATATTGATGCAAGTATGAATAGGAATGAATAATAGAAATAGGTTAGAGGTTGGTGATATCAATTAGAGATTGATATTCACAATGATCATGGCCAAAAAATTGGGTCATGACACTTTAAGCCAATGGTGACTTCAACTTCAAAAGTGCCTTGCACAATCTGCAAAGAAGATTGGAGAGCATTATATTGATGGTCATCTAAGATAATAATTTCTAAGCTGTTTTGCAAAATAGCATTAAGAATCTAGATAGCTTGCATTATTTTATCTTATCCATCATTTTTTGCTTTAGGAGTTGGGGTAGGTTTATTCGGCTTAGTCTTGATAGAAATAGACGTTGAAAAAGTTTCTTCCTCCTTCAATAGCAATGATTTGAAAGCTGTTATCACTTCATTTGCCTCATCAAACCATTGAGTTATGCCGACATTGAGTAGTTTAGTTTCTTGATAGGGAGATTTAAGAAGAGACAAAGGTTTTGGTATCTACTTTGATGGGACAACACAAGGATTGCAATATGTTGTTTTACGACCTATGACAAAATCATAGGGGCTTAAAATCTATTGGTTGATATTTTTAGATGCTTGTATGAAGGGTATAACATCAAAACCCCTAATTATGAGCAGCGTGAATATCAATCTTTTCTTATTGATAATCACTAGCCTTTTACTCTTATTCCCATTTGTAATCATATCCGTTTTCCCTAATTAATCACTTGAATTTCATTGGTTATCTCAAAGATAATAACTAAAGGAAGAAAGATAATCATGTGGAAAATAGGCATACTTTATAATTTACATTAACATTGCCCAATAGGCACACGCTAGGATTGATACATGGTTTCATAGTTTACTAGTAGTTTCAAAATGGAATAACTTTTCCAACCATCCCAAGAAATAGGAGTCTCCCCAAAACTACCCTATGTCTTTTCTCAAATAAGGCTATCCAAAAAAAAAAAAAAAATAACCTATCTTATCATAATCTCAAAAGCATAGGTTAATGTAACTAATCCTTATAATCTTTCTATTTATAGTTTTTCAAATGTTAACAAAATGTCAGATTTGATGGTAGACCTCTATGGGTTAAATCATTCTAGGCTTGCTTAATGGGAATGATCTCTACCTCATGGAGTACTTCACAACCTACCAAATTCAAAATAATAATATAATAGACTCTAATCTTGTAGAATCCTAATGGACATGTAATATTGGTGGGAAAGGTGTCAGACATGATTCCCATGGGATCACTATTTATGCTTACTTTTCAGCTGGAGGGATGATTGCTATGTCTTGACATTTTGAAAAAAAAAAAAAGGTCCATAGAAAAATGAGTCTAGGGCTTAGTGAGATAATATGTACCAAACTTATGAATTTATCTAACTAAGATCACACACATATATACATACATCAACATCATATCTAAGCAATTATTTCTTATTTTCATATTATCAAATTGTGAAGACTCATCTCTGATTGGTTTCATGTTTTATTATTCATGGAACATTATACCAAATCAAAGTTTTCAAGGCCTTAGGCCACCATTCTTTTCTGTCACATTATTCATTATCATCATATCATATTTCAATATTTTATAAAATAACAAACAAGTAAAGCATAATGCATAAATGTAGTAAATCTCCTTGTTACTTTGATCTAGCCTTATCTCGCACAATTCCAGCCTTTTCTCTCCAAGTCGACATTATCCCATCATCATATCAAAATGCACAGATATGGGATCCAGTTCGTTATTCTCCATCATAACCCATCATTCACATTTCATGTCTCATAAATACTTTAGGTATTCAATGATATCAATCTCATAATAGATACAACATCAAGTTCATATCAACATATGTATAATTCATAATATCTATTGACGGTGAAATTTGGTTCATACGGAGAGCCCAAACTTTAGCCAACGGAGGGGGATTCTTACGAGATCTCTGACCTTTATCTGGTTCAAGCACTATAAAATAGTAAAGACACACAAAGATGAAGGGAAGAGCAAAGAAGGAGACATAAGGTTTAATGTGGTTTGACCAAATCCGGGTATCATTGGACCCTACATCCACGGTAGCGTGTTATTGTGATGGTGTTTTTACAAAGTTACAACACTCAGGTTCTTCTCTTAATTTTAGCAGAGTTTCTGCCTATCTTCTGGGTTTTCTCTTTACAAAGGGCTCCTTCCTTGTATTTATAGAGGAGAGGAGGTTACAACAGTAATTACATATGCAGTAAGTATGTTACATCAACATTTATTGTACAAGAGAATATACAGACAAAATCTCCTTTTTATACTATTGTAGATTATCTTCTGCAAGTGGGTCCCATTTATCTGTTGGGATAAGGTATGACTTGATCTTCTATCTAGCGAGCTCCACGTCCCTACTTGCATTTCACTGACTGGATCGCACAGTCTGGGGTCATGCACATCATCAGGATAGAGATGCCAAACTCGATCTGTCAGGCATGAGTTCAAGCCGAGGTGTCACGCTCACAATGTAGATTGAAGGCATAGCGATCCGGACAGTTTTTTTGACCGGTCCTTTCGTCACTCTTGGGCTTCTCACATGTTCATCCAAGACAAACTAATTTTTATATATAACATAAGCCCCCTAACTCTCAGCTTGCATTGCAGGCTGTGAGTTGAAACTCTTCAATTTATTATTAGTCAAAGTCTTCTCTCGATACTGTCATTTCATCTATTCTAGGCCATGCTTCTCATAGCACATGTTCGATAGTTATTGCTGAGTCAAACTTAGCCTTTTTTGAGGCCATAAATGATGACAATTGGGGAAAAGATTTGGATCTTTTGATGGAGCCGGCCCTGACTCTATATAAGTGAAAGGCAATCCCTTTTGTCATTGCACTGAGCAAACTATGGAGTTTCCTGATAAACCACCACCATTTCTGGCAGTCTGGCCTTCCACAGAGGCATGTATGGTCTACTGCATAAAGATCTTGGAAGGTTTGGCTTCCCTGCGAACATGGAGAGATCTTATATGGATCTCAGACTACATCCTTTCGGGCCTGCTGTGAGGCGATTGTTTGATAGGCCAAGCTCTTGGTGCTTCCTGATTAGATTCCTTCACGAATCAAATGAGGAGCTGGAGGCTGAAGAAATAAGGAGCGGTAATGATCATTCCCTCTCCATCGACGAGGGTCATTGAAGAGGAGTCCATTGCTTGAGAAAGCTCTGGTGAGAGAATTTTTGGGCACTCGGACTAATTTAGGGGCTCTAGTCGGCAAGGGTTTGGCCCTTCTTGGCCAGTTCTTCTTTATAGTCATAGGTTTCCCTTTATGTTTTGATTGGCTTGTATTCAGAGCTTTCTGATGTATATCTACCTTGTTGAGGTCTTTTAATGAATAAAATTTTTCTTTGTGATTTCTGTTTGTCATTCTCGTTTCTCATGTAAACATTTTGGTTTGACCAATCTGTGTGACCTGCGTATAATCAGACGATAGTATGAATTATGGGTTAGAGTAGTCTCATGCTCGAGCTAGTCCTGTGGTCAAATGAATAGACAAGTTAGTATGGGAATTATAAAATAATGAGATAAGTTCACATGAAAGCTATGAACAGTTAGTTGCATGCGAGCTGCGAAGTGAAATGATTCCATTGCCTTAGGCAAATAATCAATTCGTCAATTCTTTGTGCTTCAGAGATCACAAAGTCACGCTAGCATTGAGTGTTTAAGAGTGCCTCCACACCTTAGCGAGCACGCACCCACGCTGGTTAAGTGAGTTTATTTTTAGCGTCTCCACGCCTCAGCGAGCTCACAGCTTAACTGGTTAAGTGAGTGTTTTTTAGTGCCTCCGCACCTCAATGAGCATGCAGTCGCATTGGTGTAAGTGAGTGTTTTTTAGTGCCTTCACACCTCAGCGAGCACGCAACAGTACTGACATAAGCAAGTGTTTTTTAGTGCCTCCACACCTCAGCGAGCACTCAGTCGTATTAGCATAAGTGAGTGTTTTTTAGTACCTCCCCACCTCAGCGAGCACGCAGCACCGCTGGTATAAGCATTCATCAATTCATCTTCGGAAGGAGTTCTAGGAGGCCTTAATCGGATCGAAGATCGCAGTTGGGATTAAGTTTATCATAAGAATTGGTGGAAGTTGGCCGCATGCAAGCTGTGAAAATCATTGATCCTCAAAAGAAGAAAACAAAGTGAAGAGACAAGAATAACAACATCGAGCCAAATGGCAAATAGCTTCCAACAAAGCAAAGAAAGGACACTTTTATTCATCCTGAAGTTTCAGAATACATTGTCAATGTATAATTCAGATTGAGCCCCTGGCTCCTGGTCGATACTAGGTTGGAGAGGCTGGTACTGCTGCCCAGTGGGTTATACCACGTATTCCCTTAAGTGACCTCTCCTGACACTCCTCCTAACTACTAATGCTACGAGCCGGGAGGCTCCTGAACTAGATTCAAGGGACTTCACCCAAAGTCATAGGAAAAGTGTAACACCTAATCAAAGAGTTACAGGTCTGAAGGTCCATCTGGATGTTGAACAAGTCCAGATGGTTGTGCGAGTCGCTGTCTCCATCATACAGCAGGATAGCTGGAACTTTGAGCTTGCACGGAAGGGGTTCTTCCATGATCTCTCTAGAGAATGGGGTTCACTCCCCAAAGTGACCCTGGTCATTTCCAATCTGAGGGTGCTCCTCCCAATGCTTGACTCTTTGAAGGAGATCTTCCACCAAAACATCTAAGCCCCTTAGCCTTTAGCTGGAGACTTGGTGGCTTGGTTCGCTGTTCTAGCCATGTGGATGGTGATGTGAAGTCTGCTCCTGGTTAGCTTCATCGAAACGTTCAACCTCAGGCGTGGCAGTCTCAACCTGCCCTTGCATATTCTGGGCTTGTGCTTGCACTAACATTGTGACTATTTTAGCCAGCTCTCCTATCACATGCTCAAGCTTCTCCTGATGTCAGAGCTAGGTTTATGGTCCATCGATGCCATTAGCGATGGGAACCGATTATACTAAGTTGGCTGGGGGAGCACCAGTATTTGCTTTGATAATGGGAGTAAAAGACGAGTCCGTTGTCGAGACATGGCCATTTGGAGGATAGGGTTGTGCATTTGAAGCTCTAGTGGCTCTTCCCTTGGCCATTGTAGTAGGAAACGAACCAGAACATGTGAGATCCCCGCAGATGGCGCCAAAATGTTGACAGTGAAATTTGGTTCATACAAAAAGCCCAAACTTCAGCCAACAGAGGGGGATTCTTATGGGATCTCTGACCTTTATCCGGTACAAGCACTGCAAAATAGCAAAGATACATAAAGATGAAAGGAAGTGCAGAGAAGGAGACATAAGGTTTAACGTGGTTCGGTCAAATCCGGGTATCACCGGACCCTACATCCATTGTAGCATGTTATTATGATGGTGTTTTTACAAAGTTACAACACTCAGGTTCTTCTCTCAATTTTGCCAGGGTTTCTACCTATCTTCCGAGTTCTCTCTTTACAAAGGGCTCCTTCCTTATATTTATAAAGGAGAGGAGGTTACAATGATAATTACATATGCAGTAAGTATGTTACATCAATATTTATTGTACAAGATAGAATATATAGACTAAATCTCCTTTTTCAGCTACTACAGATTGTCTTCTGTAGGTGGGTCCCATTTGTCCATTAGGGCAAGGTATGACTTAGTCTTCTATTTGGCAAGCTTCACGTCACTACTCACACTTTGCTGACTGGATCGTACAGTTTGGGTTCATGCACATAATTAGAATAGAGATGTTGAACTCGATCTGTTGGGCACGAGTTCGAGCCGAGGTATCATGCTCGCAACGCAGTTGAAGGTGTAGCGATCCGGACAGTTCTTCCGATTGGTCCTTTTGTCACTCTCGGGCTTCTCGCACGTCTGTCTAAGATGAACTAATTTTCATATATAACAATATCTTATCCAATCCAAATCTTTTGAAAAGTTCTAGACATTAAGCAATATGGATCTTTCAATAACTATATCATGACTTTCTATTCAACCATAATTCTAGTCTTATGAGTTACATTCGTTGCAAATACACCATAGATTCTTTATTTCATTAAATAAATTTTATAATAAACTTCATACTAATGTCATATATGACCAATTGTTAAATCCAATAATATTAGATTATAAATACCTATTCAAGATTTCCTAGTTATTACAGTTGTTTTAGTAGGGTTTTTATAAGATTAAATCAAAGAGATAGGAAATATTTCTAAAAGAAGTGAAGTTAGGCTAAAAATATGGAAATTTTTGAAGATGCAATCAGAATAGTGAGTAGAATTGTTGAAGAAATTCAAGTAGAATCACAATTAGGATCAAGGGGTTTATGTGTAAAAGATTCGATTTGACTTGAGGGGAATCAGTTAAAAATTTAAGTCTGCTCACTATAATGTGCAACCATTTAGGAAGTCTAACAACAAACACGATTAGAATCATGATCAAAATCAAAGAATAGGGTAGGAAGATTTAATTCAAATCATAGAAATCTAGGTCAAATTTTGATTTAGATCGTAAGAATAAAATTGCTAGGTTTCTACAAGCATGATTATGAATCTAGTTCAAAAACCATGATTCAACTTGCATATTCAAGACTTTATATGACAATAGTAGAAAAATAGGGGAAGTGACTTCCAATGCCACATTACACCATAAGATCTTAACACAGCATGTTTTAAGAACTTAAACAAGCTTAAAACTTAACTATTTCAATAGAAAACTAGCCATTATACCATTAAACCCATTTAGTCTCAACTGTACCATAAAATCATAAGAAAAACCCATTTTATTAACTTGCACCAATAATCAAGACATCACTAATATTAAACACTTTATAATTGACAAGAATGATAAGAATTACTCACAGGTGAGTTGGAAACATAAGATCACTATTGATCCTACCAAAAGTTTTTAATGCTTTTCATAAACAAAGAGAAGACCATATGAGCTTTTTAGCTATTTTTAGGTTTTTCTTTTAGAAAAAAATTATATACCATTTGATTGTAGTTTCATGGCAAAGAAACAAGCTAAATCTACAAGATTTAAGCCTTAAAATTTCAAAAAAAATTATTTGGGTTCTCAAAGTGAACAGTAATATAAATAGTGACTATAAACTTCAAAAATTTAAATCTCAAGTTATACTTAGTGAATCTGTTAGCCCAAGCTATACTAATATTACTAGTTTTGAATGTTGAAAAACTAATTTTAAACTAACTATATGTTTCAGTATGTTGAAC
>JANHAO010014371.1:0-15347 GCA_026873985.1 Saraca asoca | reverse complement strand
TAAAAATATATAATTTTATCACGGCAAATCATCTCATAAACACCAACATGTAAATATGCTTTCAAAATCACTTTGATATATATATGAAAATCTCATCATATAAAAGGAATAATAATATTATTTCATATGATAGAAATCATATTTACATGTGGGATTGTTAAGTGAGAAAGATTGTCCACTCACCTTAGACTCTGAATTGTCCACATGGAGAAAAATCCACTGTGACTTCACAACCGGGATATCAACATTTTCAACACTTTTCTAAGGATATTTCTAAAGTAATTTATCAACAAAATATCATTTTTCAGGAATTTCACACATAATGGTTTTTACACAATAAACTTGAAATTTAATTACACAATTACTATGGAATAAATCTAATATTTTAGGAATGCTCACCGGTTTCAGAAGTATAGACTGGTAGCTCACCGTCGGTGGCCTAAAACCCAACATTGGCCGAATAGGGCAGGACAAGAGAAGAAGGAGAAGCTCTGGCCTTTTTCCCGCCGTGCTGCTACCGCCGAGCTAGGGAGAAGCACTAGCACCCAAAATGTGACGTAAGAGGAAGAAGACCATCGGAACGAGAGAGGGTGACGAGAGGGAAAGAGATGGCTTTGGCTAGATGCCACACTCGACCATGGCGAAAGCAGCACCAAAGGACACCGAAAAAGAGGAATCCCACAGACCAAAGGTGATAGTTGGAAAGCCAACACCGAAAAAAGAAAGAGAGCAAATGGCCGGAGGAGGAGGAGAGAGAGAGGTCGAAAGAAGAGGGAGAAAAAGAGAGGTGACTGGAGAGTTCTAGAGGGTTGGCTGAAAAAAATCAGCCTAGGGAAATCGGTTACCTGTTGGGCTGGTTTCCCAGAGTTTTCACTTTGGCCCCAGAAGTTTGTACCAACTTACACTAAGGCCCAACTTTAACTTTTTCTTTCAATTTAGCCCCTGAAAACTTTTCAATTTAGTCCTTCTCACCTTTTTTTTTTCTGGATATTACAATTTCTTACTTCTTTAATCCTAAATTATGTCAATGCACGTTTCCTCATTATTTAAATTTTCCAACAAATGGTATCATGTCCTATTTTTATCGAGTTTGGGTTCTAGTTCAGGTTCTGCTTGATTTTGATTTTGGTTTTGCTGATCATGGTTGGTTTCATACTGCATTCTATTTGATTAAAGAAATATTGACACAAATTGGTTTTAGAGTTCTATATCAAGTCCAAATTTTGTTAAAGAAGCATCTCTTATGTATTTCTAGTATTTTTGTTAAGAGAACTCTTTAGGGAGAAGATGAAGCACATTAAGTATAATTCTCTTTCAATGCATATATAAAGTTCTAATGCTCCATTAAAGGTGGAGTTTTGAAGATGTTTTTTGATCTTTGGAAAAGATTGATTCAAGATTTGGTGAATTATTTAATTAGGAGTTTGAAGACTTTTGATAATGAAATTTGTGTCATGGTGGAGATTATTGGGATTGTGACCGAAATTCTAATTTTGTAAAATAGGATAATTTCCTATGTATATTTTCATCTTATTTAAGTTTAAATTTCGATAAGATATGATTATAATTAATTATAAATTATTTTCTATTATAAGTTTTCTTTCTAATCAAGTTAGGTTTCTTGTTGGACAAGGATTGCAATTATCTGTCAACCAAGTCTTTTAAATACATTGTATTTAGGCATGAACAAGTTGTCGAAGTTGAAGAGACCAAAGAAATCAAGATGTAAAGTATGAGATAGTTTGTATTTATAGGCCCTTATTGAAGTACTTAAAATCCTACAATTAGTTCTTATTTTTTCTATGAGATTATTGAGAGTGAAATATATATATATATATATATAGTATAAGGTATTTTAGATATTAAAATTGTTAAGAACAACATTCTTATAGGTTATTTGATTCATATCAGAAGTAAGTTCTTGTAGAAAGTTAAACTTTTTAATAAATAAATTCCTATTTCCCATGAAATACTCAAAATTATTTGGTGGACAATAAGAAATTGACATTTCTCAATGATTAATTTCTTGCATTTTATTTGGTTCAATCATGAATTTTTCAAGAAGAATAATCAAAATGACTAAGAAATTAAAAGTATATGGTCATTAATTAAATTGTGTAGAGGTAATTTTGTATTTTTGTTCTATACGAAACCCAAGAACTTCTTTTTATCAATGGGGTGGGTAAATAATTTTTTGAAAAATTCTATTTTCCTCATTTTATCAATGTGTAATTAACTAAACAATATACCTATCTATTACTTCCCAATTAACTTTTGATCAATTAAATGATTTATAAATCTTAGATACAAACTATTAGTACACTTTCGTGAGACGGATGAAGTGTTCACATTTTTGTAAAATTAAATTTTTATAATAAGTTAAGGTTTTTATGATATATAATCAATTATTAAAATTATGAACTTAACATATTTATTAATTTGTATTGTATAAAATATTTTTTTAGAAAAAATTATACAACCTATATATAATAAATGTCTTACAAATTTTATAAAATTCTCTCAGTATATAGCCAAGTAAAACCGTTTTAATAAGTGCTCACGCAGCAACCTTAGAGGGTATACACACACACACACACACATTACTTAGCAGAGATTTAGTAGAACCAAAACAGAAAATACTCAAATTGACATAAGTTTCTCCATGCAACAGGACCTACAACATTTGTTGACACATATGCGCATCTTGTTGCAGATGCAGGGACGAGGGTAGCACAATGGCTATCCACGACGAAGACTTGAGACGTTACAACAGTAGATCTCCATCAGATTCACATCTATTGGTAGTTAATTAGTTTCTATGTTTGTGTGGTTTTGGGTGACAAAAAAGAATAAATATCCATACTTCATCCACTTCATTTAATTTTGTATTTATTTAAATTTATCTATAGTATTTAATAGATTACATAGATGGTTAGAATATTTATCTACTAATATAACGATCATAAAAAATTTATCCATAATTAGAAGTGTTAAATGGATCAAAATTCATGAATCCATCACATTAGTTCGTAAATTTTAATAAAATCATACTAGTTATTTAATGATCTGTTTAAAAGTGGGTTAAGTCTATATAAATCGCGGTCCACATGGATTGAGCTTGTGGGGATCTAGCCCACAGAATGATTTCTTTCTTTTCATTAGGTTGGTCTATGGATCAGACTAAATCATAAAAAATTAAGCACATTCAAAAGTAGGTCTAAATGGGCTCGTATTTGTGTTTACTAAGCCAATCTGCTCTATCCATTTAACACCCTTATCCATAGTTATCCATCATCCATCTAATTTAATATTTTTATTCAATAATTAAAATAAATATTTAAGAAAATAATCATTAAAGATTAACCTATGATTCATATTATATTATAAATATTTTGTCACTTGGGTATAAACAGTATAATTTTTCATGGTAACTTTTTATTAAATTTACATTTGTTGTTTAGATAGTATTTTTAAATTAGTTAAAAACCATATATAAGAGTGAAAGTAAGTTAGTTCAAGTTTAGCCTTGCCTAAAATAGTCTTGACCTACATAAAAAGTTAGATTTAAACCTATTCTATTTATAAATAAAAATATATGGGTCGACCTAATAAGTTGATAGGCTATGTTTTAATTAATATGGCCAATGTATTTTGTAAAATAATTTACAAATAGGTTACACTATGTCACACCCCAACTCCCTAGCACATGACTGGCGTAGAAGGCCACCCGTAAGGAATCTCCTACAAGCCTGACTATACATACTGACTCATGAATACACATCTATTTCTGCTGAAAATTCTGCAGAGTTTCCCCTATAATTTGGATGCCCAAGCCCAAGGCCTTTATACACAACAAGAGCCACACACCCGTCAAAACCTATATAACAAATAAACAGACACGCAATGGCCCAGGCTAGACAACAACAACCTACTAGGTATCCAGGACTCAATTACAAACATAATACAGTGAGTATTCCTATCCAACTGTCAAGTCACTACACCAATTTATACCTTTATCTCCACAAAGAGGGCTATCCGGTTATTGAGCAGTACCAGAATCAATGTGGATGCTCCCGGGCTCTGAAAAACATAGAAACAAAAAGAGTGAGTTTTTAAGAAACTCAGTGAGTAAACAATCTCATGTTCACCTAAAAATCCCATTTAAAAATCATGTTTGAAAATATATATAAATATAAAATATAGCCATGGAGATGTATTTACCCATTTTGTAGTCGTAATCTCAATTTACATTTGAAAACCATAATTCAGCAAGATCGTAAAGGATTTGAAAATATGATATTCAACAGCATAATAATAAATAAGAGAGAAAGCCAATAACATTTTAAACTTTTATTAAAACTCAATATAGTAAAACATACAACTGAATTTCCAAATAATAAATTTAAAATGGTAACCAAATCATAATACCCATCATAAGCCATTCGACACGTCTGTCGGGTGCTTATGAACGTATATCTCCATACCTCTCTCCATCCTTATTGCTCCTCACTGGCTAGTTACACACTCACAAGTGCACTTAAGGGTTACCAACAAATTTATCAATGGATCTAGTATTTTAAATCAACATTCTAAGTGTATTATGTAGCATGAAATTCATTATTCAAGTAAGCAACATTTTCAAAACATACATAAAACTGTTAAAGCAATACCATAACCATGTCTCATATAGAAAAGTAGTATCATTAATTTTAATAATAAATAGCAAGATGAAAATGCATAATTTTAGCATGGCAACCTATTTCATGTACATGCACAACATATAAATATACATTTGGAACAGATTAATATATAGAATAATTCTATTATTTAAAAGGAATTATAACATCTCATAAAGTAAAATTTTATTGTATTCACATATGGGATTTTTAGTGAAAAGGATTGTCCACTCATCTCCAATGTCGCAACTGCACACTGGACTAATTGAGCTAGAATCCCAGAGTTTGGCATTTTACGAACTCAACATTTTATCGGGAACACATCTGAAGCATAATAATAGCAAAATTTGAATTTTTCATCAATTTGATAGATAAGGTTTTCTATACAATTTTCTTGACAACTAGATGTATGGTTACTATGGAATAAATCCGATGACATAGGATTACTCACCGAGGTCCAAAGCACCAGAGGTAAGCTCGTCACCGACCGGAGTGTCATCGATGGGCTGATTCTCTCTTTGGCCGAATGGTTGCCCAAAATGGGAAAAAGGAAGACATTACCATCAATTGTGGTTCCAATGCTTGGAAGGTTGCCAGGAAGAGCTCGCTAGCTAAAGGGAGTGTCATCGACAACAACCACGGCCGATTACGGAGGAGAAGCAGTGGAGGAAGAAAAGCTAACTTTGGCCAAACTAGGAAAGGAAAGCAAGGTTGAAGAAAGAAAAAAGGAAGACGGTGTCCGTGGGAGCTAGTTGCTATGGCACGACGTTGAAGACAACAAGAAACAATGAGGAAGGAAAAGGCTACCGTTAGCCAACATAGGGAAGCCTTTGGGGAGTGGAGGAATCGCATGCCATGGAAGAAGCTACTACCAAAGAACGTCGAAAAAAAGGAAGCACCGGTGACAGGCTAGACAACGTCAGAAACCGATGGGTCTTCAGCTGAGAGAAAGATTGGCTAGCATGAGGAGCTTTGGAAAGCTCTGCAAGAGCTAAGAAAAACAAAGAAGAAACTGGGGAAAAAGAGTGTAGTTGGGGGGTGATCGGCTACAGGCTGGGTCGATTTTCCAAAATTTGCAATTTGGCCCCTGAAGTTTGGGCCAACTTACATAAGGGCCTAACTTCAAGAAATCTTTTCAATTAGGTCCCTACCAAATTTTCAATTTAGTCCTTACCGCATTTTTTTTCTTTTCATGTATTACACACTAGGCTAAGTAGCTAGAAGCTTAAAGGTTAGGTAGGGGTGACAAATGGATAATTTGGATCGATTTGGATTGGACCATTAGTGGATGGATTGACAGTGACTCATTTATCCATTTATAACTCAGTTAAAATTTTATACGGGTTATGAATTGATGTATGTTATAAGCATTTTCAGGTATCATGTGAAATGGGCTGCCAAAAACCGAAGTCCAGTTGGAAGGGTCTAGATTATTCAAGTCATTGATGACCTCACATGTAAGCTCCTAGGTTGCATCCTCAACCAGCTCCTATGTCGCATCCTTAGCTAGCTCCAAGTCACATCCTCAACTACCTCCTAGGTCGTATCCTTAGCTAGCTCCCAACACTTGCTTTAAAGAAGAGCTCTAACACTTCCCCAGCTACTATCAACTTGCAAAGCCAACATGCAAGAAACAGTCAGAGGGGCTCACCCGTAGAACATAATCTACAGAAGCCAACTTGTAGGAGTCTAAGATGTCTTTTACATTTATTATTTGATGTAACATATTTACAATTTTTCAAATTATATTTGTACCCCCTGCTTCAATAAATAAGGGGTTAAGCCATTGTATCAGAGGACGCCATGAACAAACACTTGTATTCTACGCACGAACACATGTATTTTTTAATGTATATGAGGTATTTTAGGGTTAAAATAATTAAATTTTCTTTATACTATGATAGTTGACCAAATTAATTGATATAATAGATAGGATTGGAAAGCTATAAATGAATGTTATGTAAGAAAGAAAAAGGAATCTAGAACAAAATTTGTCAAAAAGGAAGGCAAACCAAGCAAAATGGAAAAGCAAGAAAAAAAGATGACAAAGATTGAAGTGCAGCATGTGCTATTTCTGTTCATTTGCCATATGAAAGTAAGTTTAATAAACACGCTTGGGTTAAATTGGCATTATGCAATCTCGTGCCTAATATAATAGATAATATATAGTGTATATCATTTACAATTTGCTTCATCCACTTATCTTTGTGATACTTTATAGAAAAGTTGTTTCACCATCGAATCATCAATTTAAATTTCTCTTTCATTGATATTGTTAGCAAAGTAGATGATAAGGTACAATTAAATCTCGAGTTATAATTATTGACCATATGAATCCAACTACACATACATGCAATAAGCAATGCAAATGCTAAATTTGGATGCGCTATTATTGCATATGACATTAGTCTTAATCTTTTGTGATAACATATACTTTAATAAGATGATTTCATGTATCCAATTCTATATATTTTAATTAGAATCATGTTCATTATTAAAGTCAAAATTCTTGAAGAGATTATGGGTTAAAATTAGGAATAAAATATTTTTTAGTTATTCAATTAGAGTAATCCGAATAATAAAATAAGTGATTTTTAGTTCTATATTTTATTAAAACATGTGTACTACTAATTTATTTCATTTGTATTCTAAATTGATATATTTGTATATAGTTTGGAATTAAATTTTATTTGTATTAAAGTTGGATTATATTCATATTGTTATTAAATATCTAATTCCTTTCATAAATATAATCTTTTATGTTAAATTATAAAAGTCTAGTGCATACTAGTATTGTAATGACCGTGGTACTCATTATTTTCAAAATGTCACTATATAATGAGTGTTTTTCACTTGTCAATATAGGACAAGTGAGAAAAAATTTTAATTTTCTTTTATTTTTTATTAAATGAATTATATATAAGTAAAAAATTATATTTATATAGAAATAAAATAATTATCAATACATGATTAGTAATTTTATTTGGTAGATAATATTTATTTAAAAATTTTTACTTTTGAAATTTTCGCATTATCTTTAAATATTGAATATTAAATTTGATATTTCATAATTTTTCTTTTTAAAATTTTTATTATTTTTTAGTACTTATCACGACTTTAATTTAAAATATTTTTGAAAACTTATAAAAAATATTTTAGAAATATATTTTTTTCTTTAAAATAATATATTATTTATGACATTTACAGATATATATAGTTTTAAAAAAATAGTTTGAGGACATGCTCGAATTCTTATTAATCAAATAATTAAATTTTTTAGTATGAAGCAATTAATTTAAATTTTTAAATAAAATAATTTATAAATAAACTTAACTGAGCATTAATATATTAAGAAAATGTGTTTGGAAAGATAATGTAATACCTTAGAAAATTCAATGAACTAAAATGAAAACTTTAAATTTTTGTTAGGGCCAAAGTTTGAATTTTCCTTTTTCTAGAGGATGTTATTAAGGATATTGAACTTTCATTAGGGCCAAATTACAATTTTCCCCATTTGTTTTTGCTTTTATTTAAATAAGCGCTGCCCCCTAGTACATTCATTTTTCCAGAAACCTCCAACATTCTGTTCTACTTGGAGTTGCCATACGCCAGATGCCACTATTCCTATTAAATCAAAGTTGTTCTATTTTTGGTGAACTTGCAGCTATGTAACTGGGTTAATCGAAGCTGGTGGTGGTTGCTAGTGGTGATATTTTCTATGACATGCTCCATGTTTGTATTGGTTGGCAGTTGTGTTGCTGGCATTTGATGTCTTCTTTGCCATTTTCTGTGTGGTGTTGGCATGCTTGACTAGTATTATTTCCCTCCTGTTCCGCCAACCTCATGATTATCGGTATATTGTACAAGTCGAGCTATTGTTGTATTGCATTGTGTGAGCCAAACTGCTATTGTGTCAACCTATGCAAGCTAATGTCACTGTGTTATCCTGCGCAAGCCAGTGTTGCTGTGTTATTCTGTGCAATCAAAGCTTGGCTGTGTTGTTTTAAGTCGGTCAAACTGTGTGGCCAGACCATCCAAGAGAGCTTTAGGCTATTTGAAGACAATTGGTACTTCCTTTATTTTTCTGCAACTTATAGCAGCCCATTAAAGGTTACCCTACTTGCTTGTGTCACTTTAGTTTAATTAGATTGCTATTCAATTCAAGAGTTTTGGTAAATACCACTTAAGGTTTAAATAAGGTAATTTGACTTAGAATGAATTTTAGTAAGTAGAAAGTTATTCATGACAATTAGATATTGATTTTAGCAATTTAATTATGTTTAGCATCCAAAGAGTGAGAAGGATTTAAGGAGTTATCTACTTTGGCCATTTTGGAATTGAAGGTGAATATTATGTCCTTATGAGGTGAATGGATAATTCTCCTCTTTGTTAAATCCCATTTAACGTATGAAATAATTTTATTATATGATTCCTTTTGAAAATGGGATTTTCTCATTTACTAATGTGATTTTGAAAGTATGTTTGTATATTGTATATGTATAAAAAAATGATTTATCGTCGTAAAGCTATGTATTTTATTGTGATTTGTGTTGTTGGCATTGATGATTTCTATTTTATTACATGATGATGTATTGATGAGGTCTTGGATCCACTGGAAATTCATTAGTAACCTTAAGTGCACTTGTGACTAGTTGATGTAATGGCATAATAAGGGTGGGCAGTCAGATATATGAATATTCAATCATCGTGTCTGGATGGATTCAAGGCAAGATGATGTTTATGATGTATGATGTTATGGTTACCTCTAGGGATTTTCCTTTGGGATTCCAGTTAAGTGTTTTAATTAATTAAGCATTGATATAAATATTTTAGAAAGATTATTGACTTTCTTTCATATTTATGCCATGATGAATATATGTTTCATAGTAGTATATTTTGATACTTATTTTCCTGTTATTGAGTATTACATTTTCAATTACTTACTTTCTTTATGATTGAAGCTTCCAAACTTATCGTGGAATCTTTATGTTTAAGCAGGTAAGTTTATTTTCATGGCTATATATATATATATATATATATATACAATCTTCATGTTTAAGTGAGTAACTTTATTTTCATGGCTATATATATATATACTTTTAAAAATGGTTTATAGCTGAGGTTTTGGTTTTTATAGGATTGTCTACTCACTGAGTTTCTATGAAACTCACTCCTCTTTTTCAATGTTTTTTAGAGCCAGAAGATACTCCTTCAGTTCCTCCATCCCATCCTAGTTCTGGATCTACTCACTGATTGAGTAGATCACTTCCTGCGAAGATCAAAGGTATATAAATGGTGTAATATTGGCAATTGGTTTAGTGGTTGTATATATGTGTTTTGTCTAGATGAAGTCCAATAGGTATAGCCTTGTGTTGTCTAGGCTGCTGTGATGTTGAATTATTGTATAGGTTGTGTATATCCCATGTAGCCCTTGGTTTTTATGTAGGCATCGTGCCTGAAAGTCTGGAAAATAAAAGAAAGTCTATCAAATTTTTGGTAGAAATGGATTTGTTTATAATTGATTGTGTCAATGTGATTATGTGTCATAGCATGTGATTATGGATTGTCAGGCTTATAGATGGTTTCTTAATGGTGACCTTATACGTCGATCATGTATCGTGGATTGGGGTATGACAAAGTTGGTATTAGAGCATAGTCTAGGGTTTAGGTGCATAATTAAGGGTCTCTAACTGGCAATATGGGATAGATGTATTGAGCTCATGTTAGTGCACCCTGGAGTAAGACATATGAATAAGGATATGTTGATGCCCACGCCATGAATATGCTGAAAAATCTCCATAATTCCTAAATCTTTTTTTTTCTACTCACATATGTATCTTAACCTTGTCTAAGTAAATTCTCCTATTAGACAATAGGAAGGTGATATTGATAACAACCATAAGGTTGGCAAAATAAATAAATAAAATATGATATTCCATTTATAGCAATGTATCGAAAGGAATATTGTCTTAGTTTTTGGAAAATTTTGAGGATGATGATGTAGGAAACATGGATGAAAATGTTATTGAAAGAAAACTTGCATTGGAAATTACACAAGATACTCTGGGTGATTAAGGAATTGGATATCTAAGATGATTTGGAGGAATCCTTGGAGGATTTTGCTTCAAGGTATAAATGCAAAAATATTTGAAACTTAAGAAGTTGTACAAAAAGGGGTCATGCTAGGGTTACATGTGAAGAAATGTAGCCAAAATATGTCTTCTCATGCAGGGTATTAAAACTTAACCAAATGTACCTATGTTATATAACCATTCTTACCTAGGGTTTATAGGCCCACTCTATTGCTTTTTTATTCCACTTTTACTTTCTAAGATCCATATTATAGAATGCTAATTCTAAATTCTTAGACATCCATGCAATCTAGTTATCAGCAATGTCCATAAACTCCATCGCTTCTCCTTTATTTCCAATAAGGTCCTCCGCTACCACTTGTTTGATATGCTCTTACTATTGACCCTCATCATGGTGGTTTGTCAGGTTATCATGCCTATCTATACTGACTACCCACCACATCTTCAATAGATCCTCAGAATCTAAGTTTTTGAGTTCCACCTACTGTGATGTGAAACACAGGACAATCTTATGTGATTCATCCTCCTTCTCTATTGTATGAAGAGCAACATGATGTCTCATACATTTTCTAGTGATGGACAAAATTCACATCATTCTTTAGATTTAGGGTTCCAGAATCATCATATTCCACCCTCATTACCACCTCCTCCTCATGGTCTCTTTTACCAAGAAGCGTCATGGGCTCCTAGACCACTAATTTTATTACCATCACTCCTACCTCTTGCACCTCCTATAACTTCTGCAACTATAGGCAATATTTGGTATTGGAAGTATAAATATAGTTTTGAATCTTCCTCTGCCTCCACCCCTGCTAACCCAAATGTTCAGAAGATTGAGGCTTTGTGTCAACTTATTACTAAAAGTGGTCCTGATCTTGGAGATAAGACTTATCAATGAATTTAAGAATTTAATTATGTATTTTTGTTTGGAGGTGATTTAGGAACTAGATCAATTGAGCTAAGATCACTTGTCCATTCTCTTTCTGAAGAAGAAAGGCGTAACCATACACTCTCTAACTTTGATGGACCATAGCTTTGAAGGAGAGTCAAATATCAGTGAATCTAAGATTAATAACTATTAGGAGAAATAGTATGAAATGTTAAGAGCTGAAAAGTACAAGGTTAAAGATGATGATGACAATAATAATAATAATAGCATCCTTAGGTGCCCTTTTTATGCTGGCAAAAAGAAACAAGATTATAAATAGAAGGATTTGCACCAACACGCATTAGAAGTTGGCTGGGGAGTTTGTTGATAGAAGTATTATACAAAAGGCAAACCATCTTACGCTTATAGAGTAGCTAGAGATTGGCCTAGCCAGTGAAGCCATGTCTAGCTTTACCCAAACCTGTCAACTAACCTCCATAGTAGGATGATCTGTATGTATGGCCTTGGACTAGTGTAATCGTTAACATTCGGGGTGAGATAAAGGATTTTGGATATTGGTTGGAGCGGTTTGTTAAATATGGACCTCTAGGAGTTTATATCTTCTTAAAGGAAAGTGACTTAACTGTTTAAGCCATGGTGGAATTTAACAATGATTGGAATGGTTTCATGAATGCTTTTGGTTTTAAGAAGTCATTTGAAACAACACATCATGGTAAGAAGGATTGAGATCCATGAAATTCACAACCAAGCTCAAGCTTTTATGGATGGGTTGCCCGGGAAAATGATTATAATTAAGAACAGTCAATAGGAGATTACCTTTGCAAGAAAGGGGAGTTGAAAGTAGTTTTCGATATTGACTAAGAGGCATCTATGAAGGCAAACCTAGCTAGTGAGATTGATATGAAAAATGAAAACCTCAACAAATTGCAATACAAGTACATTGAGAATACTATGTCTTTAAGTAGGATGCTTGAGAAAAAAAAAAAGCTCCACAAAGATTTTATAGATGAATCAAAGAGAATGCAAATTATTGTGCATGAGCAAGTAAGAAAGATCTTGGAAGAGCAAGAGAAGCTAAGCACTGACTTGGAGAAAAAGAAATGGAAGCTTCTTCTATTAAGGTCGGGGGCAATCAATCTCTTATTAACCATAATAGGGATCTTATGCCAGAAAAGCTAAGGATTATGCAAAAAAAGAGTCTATATTTCCTACAAACAACAAATTAAAGTAAAGGATTTTAAAGTTCCAATAATGAAATACCAAAAATCTCATCCCAATAGTCATGAACAAACTGTTAACTTACAGTATGGGAGACTTAAGGCATTTGGTCAACTCTTCATATGCTAGTTAGAAAAGTAATGCTTAAGCAAATGGGTAGCTCTGGCAATGCAGTAAATTTTGATGCTAAATTAATTCATATGGTGGAAGATTACAATTCTGGTGATGCTCTGGAGCTAAGTTTTTCAGGTCTCAATCTTAGTGGCAATTGTAAAGGAAGATTTTATGAAGAGTACATGCAAAAAAAGGGATATTAAATTGAGGGATGAATGGAGTTCTATTGGAGTAGAGAAGGAAGCTAGGATGAAGGTCATGTAAGATAGTCTTAAGTGAAGTGAAGTTGTAAGGAAGATCAAGGTTTTAGCATCTACAAATAGACTAGATTTATTATTAGGGACTCAGCATGCTAAGAAACTTAGATTATCATGGTCAACCAGTGGGAAGTTATCCAAGTAGATTTGAAAATTCCATAAAGGTTCATTTTCTGATTAATTAAAGTCCAATGTTTGAATTGAGTTAAATAGTTATCTAATATATGAGGAGTGTCTTTGTGAAAGTCCTGAGGGAAAACCATGGTAAAGAAGAGAAAACATGGGGATCTAAACCACTTATGAAGGAAAAAATAACCCATTTGTTCAAATGACTAATCGGTATGAACTTCCACTTCTTATGTTTTGGAATCTTATTTTTAGTAGATAATCCAATGCTTCATTTTGATCCTATATAATTATGCTTCTCGAATTTGAGGATGAATTCTTTTAATGAGGGAGAGTTTGTAATACCTTAGAAAATTTGATTGACTAAAGTGAAAACTTTAAATTTTTGCTGAGGCCAAAGTTTGAATTTTCCCTTTCTTTAAAGGATGTTGTTAAGGATATTGAACTTTTGTTAGGGCCAAATTGTAATTTTCCCCATTTGTTTTTACTTTTATTTAAATAGGCATTACCCTCCAATACATTCATTTTTCTAGAAACCTCTAATAGCCCGACAGCCCTCTACTCCATCTCTGTCTTCCTCATAAGCAGTTATTGCTTCTTCTTCTTGTCCTTTCTTCTTCTCTTTTTGGACTATGCATCTACTCAACCTCTGTTCACTAATGCTTGTTGTCAGCCAACTGCTACTTTCCATCCCATGTGTTGCAGCTCTATTGTGAGTTTGCTCAAGCATCTTTCTGGTTGGCATCAATCATTTCCATTCGATGAGCTTCATGTCGGACCATTCTATAGCTCAAGTTGCCAGTACGATCACTTCATCTTTGAGCTATTGTTAAGTAGCAATCCACGGTCACTGTTCACCTATATTTCTAGTCAATCTTCTAGTGAGAGCTTCAGCTCACTTTTGCAGTAGCTTCAACCAGAATCTTAGCATCCCGTCGGAGTGTAGATGGTGGATCATCGAGCGTGCTAGTCCAGTTGCATTAGTTGAGTGAGCTGCCCTCCAACAGAAGTGTTTCAACATCACAGTCCAGCATCGATTAACTCCATCAGCTACTCTCATCCTTTTACTCAGCTAACCTTATGACCATTCTGTTCTGCTTGGAGCTACCGTATGCCAGATGCCATTGTTCCTATTGGACTGAAGCTGTTCTATTTTTGGTGGAGTCATAACAGCGTGACTGGGTTAATCGAAGCTAGTGGTGGTTGTTGGTGGTGATATTTTCTGTGAAATGTCCATGTTTGTAATGGTTGGCAGTTGTGTTGTTGGCATTTGATGTCTTTTTTGCCATTTTTTGTGTGGTGTTGGCATGCTTGACTGGTATTGTTTCCCTCCTATTCCGCTAACCTCATGATCATCATTGTACTATGCAAGCTGAGCTATTGGTATATTACATTGTGCGAGTCGGACTACTGTTGTGTTATCCTACGTGAGCTAGTGTTGTTGTGCTGTCCTACGCAAGCTAGTGTTGTTATGTTATTCTACACAAACCAAAGTTTAGCTGTGTTGTTTTAAGTGGGTCAAACCGTGTAGTGGGCCATTTGAGATAGCTTTGGGCTGTTTAAAGACAATTGGTACTTCCTCTATTTTTCTATAACTCATACTATCCCATTGAAGGTTACCCTACTTGTTTGTGTCACTTTAGTTTAATCAAATTGCTATTTAGTTCAAGAGTTTTGGTAAATACCACTTAAGGCTTAAATAAGGTAATTTGACTTAGAATGGCTTTTAGTAAGCAAAAAGTTATTCATGACAATTAGATACTGATTTTAGCAATTTAATTATGTTTAGCATCCAAAGAGTGAGAAAGATTTAAGGAGTTATCTACTTTGGCCATTTTGGAATCCAAGGTGAATATTATGTCCTTATGAGGTGAGTGAATAATCCTTCTCTTTGTTAAATCCCATTTAAAGTATGAAATAATTTTATTATATGATTCCTTTTGAAAATGGGATTTTCTCATATATTGATGTGATT
>JANHAO010014370.1:0-15355 GCA_026873985.1 Saraca asoca | reverse complement strand
AATAAGAAAATATAAAATAATGATGCTATTTAATTCATGAATTTATTCTAATAACATAGCATGTCATTTTCCAACAAAACATATAAGAAATTCACAATAACATATTAATGCATATATTCAATTCAAAATCTATTTCAATGCCACAATAATGTCATAGTTATGATTAAATCTTCTCTCCCCTTTTGAAAATCAACAAGAATTATACCATTAATGATACTTCGATAGGGTGTAATTACTAATGATATAATATGTAATGCAATTTTAACATAAGTTTGTTTGAGATATACACAAAATGATTAGTCTCACAATAGGTGAGCTCACAATCATGATAAAAAATCTCAAACTACTTTATATTACCAAAAAATAGCCCAAATTCTTAGATATAATATCAACAGTAATTTTCACACCAAAATACAAAAAAAAAAATTGTCAACATAATCAAATATATATAATCCAAAAAATTGTTTAAATAGCATAACATATTATATTTGAGAGTGTGTAAAGTATATTGTACATAAATATCTCAAAACATTACACAAAAATATCAGGTTTCAAATCAATTAATAACATAGATTTTTACTAATTTTAAATGTCATTAAATTAATAATAAATTCTTCCTAAAGTTTAAAAATTAATTAAAATTCTAAAAACTGGAGAAGACAACATGTGGAACACACTGGAAAAATAGCGCATCAAAATGATGCTGGAGCTGTCCACATGTGCCTACACGTGCCTCCACTACGCATGGGTCTTGTGTGAAGAAGATGTAAATCATCTTCCTCCTCTAGCTGGTTCACGCAGACCCATTTTCCAGACCTGGATCCTACAATCAGTTCTACGACCATATTTCCTCAATTTCTCAACCAATTTTCACGATCTTAGTGTCTATGAAGCCAGAATTTTACAATTTTCAAAAGCCCTCTATTAATTTTATGTTTTCATGACAACATAAATGGGTATTTTAGAAAAAAAAACTTTTTGGTTAGGTTTGAGTCGAATCTAAAAATGGTTTTTTAACAGTTTCTGCACAATTGCTCTCTCAATTCCTAACCAAAAACTGAGATCTTGGTTCCATTGGAATCACAATCCCACAATCTACAAAAGCCCTTAAGAAATTGTTCACAATTGGGAACAAAAAATGGAAAATTTTAAAGTTGAAATCCAAAGGCTACTCAGGTACACAAGTGGAAACTGAAAGGTTTTCCAGCAATTTGTCACTGGTTTCTCAAAAAAAAAACATAATCTTGAGAAATCCCGACCCAATTTCAATAAAACTGATGGTTACTATTTTTTTTTAAATATGAAGAAAAAATTGGTTTTGACCTAATTTGATAATTTTCAATTTACAATCATAGTAGGATTTGATAAGGGCTCTGATACCAATTGAAAGAAAATTATCCAATATAAAGATTCGTAATATAGCTTGTTCATATACATTTATGAAGAATTAGGATTCAATTATGTACCTGGCACTAAGGAATGATCCATCTTTTCTTGACTAAGTGATTGCTATAGAAGATTCAAAGAGGATTACTACTCTCTGTCTGATATGCTTAAGACATGTCTCTATGTCTAATGGGGAAACCAGAGAGGCATTTATTAGGTAAGAGTAGGGACCTCTTAAGTGGGTAAGATGGATAGTTCAGCCCATCATAAGCTATCCATTAATATTCATTAATTGATCAGGTGCTAATATAAAAAAAAACAATAATCTAATAGACAATTCTTAATGATTAATTAATGCTAATCCACAAAATAATTAAAAAATACAACATCCCTTATGTAGACAATCATATTCCAGCACATAATCATAACACCCAATTGCTATTTTGCCAAACTAGCATAATAGTTAGAGATTATAAAGTTTAAGCTAGCAAATAATTACAATAAAAAATTACCTAATACTCATCATGTAAAATTAAAATAGAGAAACAATAAATAACCAAATTGGGAATAAATCAATAATACAAATCAGGTCTCACAATCACAATTAAATTGAAGTAGAATTTTTCTTAAATTGAAAGAAAAGTTTAACTACTCAATACAAGAAAATTAAAAATAAAAATAAAAGAAAAGAGAAAATCTGAAAGAGATTAGTGCTCTTGCTCTTAGAGAGCCTATCTTTCTTTACAAAGTTAAAGGAGTAGAACAAATGAAAGAATCCCACTTTTAAAGTGTTTCACCTAGGTTTTCTTCAATTAGCTATCTATTTCTCTACTTGGGCTAATAAATTGGGTTAGATAAGGGTGCAAATGAACTTAGGTGTCTCTATGAGAGTTGTAGCCCTACTTCTTATCAATCCAATGGCTCAGACCTTGCTCAAAACAAAGGTTCCTAACCTAACTTATGAGTCAAAACTCAAAACAAGTTTTGCAGAGCAAACCAACCCATAATAGATTCTACCACTCAGCTTCACTACCTTGTAACTCCTTCAAAAAGTCACCATTTCACCTTAATCCCTTATAAAAATTGTAAATATGAATCTTAACTATCCAATGGGCTTTGCACCATTTGAAGGACTAGAACTTTGGATGATAAAAATACCATAACTAGTTAGGATCAACTGGTCAACACTATGCTTCAACCTATGGGATTATTTTGACCCATTAAACATCTAAACTAGGCTTGAGAGTCTTCATAAAAATTATGGGAACTTCTCTTAACTTTCCAATGATATAGGCATCAATCAATCAAAGGTCTTGAACTCTAGATATAACTAATAATCTTAAATAGAGTCAAATTACTGGATTAATCCAAATTAGTCACAAATTTAACCAAATCATGAAAACAATAATAAGTACTCTAATTTTCACATAATCATGACAAAAGAATAAATGTAAAAGAGGTATAAAATATGAAAATATTAGACTCATCAAATTCTCCCACACTTAACTCTTGCACATTCTCAAGCAAGATGCAAAACTAGACTCAACAAAACTCAACACTAACTCTTTAACAACAATAAGATAGCAAAACCATAAGTGAGAAAACAACAAAAATTCTTAGGAGACATAGTACATCATGAAGCAACACAATTGATAACTCAAAATTCAAAACCAATTAGCATAACAATTTCATTCAAAAGGAAGAAAACCAAATTGGTAGACCATCACAAGTCTCTAACTTTTTTTGTGTTTAAAGGTACTATCTCCCTTAAATTCTCTCCATGAAAATGCACTACTATAAGCTTGCTTATCATTTAATTTCCACTACTCAAATCCCATGCACAACACAAATCAAAAGGACTTTTCAAGTTTTGTAATGGGGTCAAGGGAAAGGTTATAAATGATATGGATGTGAAAGTGCAAAATCAAAGAGACTAATAAAGCATTAGGGCATAGATTCAAACAAACAAAGAATGAAATTAAAACTAAAATCTAACATCACAAATTTCAACATTTATCACTTCTCTTTTCTCTCTTTGTCATTTTTCTTTTCACTCACTTTTCCATCCATTTTTTCTTATTGCTTTCTTTTAAGCTTTTTTTTTTTTAACTTTTTTCTTTTTTTTTTGTTCTTTCATTTGCCCCTTCTTTTTTTATTTTCCTTGATCATTGCAATGATTACATTTGCCTTTTCACCAAACAATTAACGTACCTTTACACTTATTCAAGAACCCATTCCACTAATAAATCAAATGCTTTACTAATCCATATGGTTAGGTAAAGACATTAAAGGCCTGGGCTTGTTAATGGGCTATAAAATAAGAAAAACAGTCAAGTAAGCTCAAAGGGGCTCATTACTAGTAAATTGGAAGGTTGATTAATGGGAAAAAATTGGCTTAATCAAAGATTGCCTTAATCATATTCATGTATGCATGTGCTAATGTAATCTTGAAAAGACTTAAATTAAGTTCTATAGAAACAAATCTATGGAAGAATATCACACACAAGAAAGAAGAAGAATCTAATACATGTTCAATTCATAGGCTCAATACCTCAAGCTAAATGTCTACCAAATTCAATCTATAAAAATTCCAAAATCCATCACTAAACTAACCAATTTTAGGATTTAAGATGCTAGTTTATTCAATCATGCTATGCAACCTTTAAATTCTATTGATTCCTATTTATAGCATAAACAAACTCAACATTATTGAAAAACACCTAAATGAACAAAATAAACACAATGTTTTCATTGTGAAAAATACAAACACAACAATCCTAATTATTAAGATTTGAAAAGCATCTTAAAGTCTTGCTACACTTAAATTTTACATTATCCTCAATATAAAGCACAAAATTATCAACAAAATATGAATATATAATATAAAAGAGATAAGGAAAGAGAACAAATCCCTTAGGTTTCCTCCTAATAAATGCTTTTGTTTAATGTCATTGGCTTGATGGCATATTACTTCTTCTTAACCAAGATCATGAATTCTTAGAGTTAGAGGTAATGATTGCAATTCATCAACATCAAAACTCATCTCCAACTACATCAACCCTAATTCATCCCTGCCATTGAACTTAAATACATCATGCACTAAGGATCAACAATATCAATAGAACACAAGTACTAATCATTGATAGGGTATTTCATGACCTTAAAGATGTTAAATTTGATGGTATCACCATTAAATTCCATGGTGTGAGTGCTAGCATGGATATCAATTTTTGTTTTTACTATTTTTTGGGAAGGTCTTCCTAAAATGATAGGATTGGATGGGTTGAAGCATCATCTATCATGTTCAAAATGTAAAAAGCTATTGGAAAGATGAAAGCATCCACCTATACTAAAACATCCTCAACAACTCATATGGGATAAGAATTAAACCTATTTGCCAATTATATAACAATACTAATTTCTTTCAAAGGTCCCAATTTCAAAGATGCATACATAGAATGAGGCATAATATTTTTGGATAAACCTAAGTCTAGCATGGCATATTCAAAATGAGTCTTACCAATCACACATGGGATAATGAAGGAACTTGGATACTTGCATTTTGGGTTAGTTTCCTTTGAATGACGATAGATACATTTTTCATATACTTATTTTCTCATTATGTTTCAATTTCTTTGGGTTGGTGGTGCTTAGCTCCTTGAAAATCTTTGTATATCTTGGAATTTGATAAATCACGTTAAGTAGGGATATATTTACTTCTACCCTTATGAAATTCCCTGTGATTCCCTTCTCTTGATCTTCTTTCTTGGACTTTACTAATCTGCTAGGGAAGAGAGGGGAAGGACAAACTAGATTAGCAATTGGTTAATGGTTGCTCTTCTTTTATGCAATTTCTACCTTTTTTTTACTATAAAACTGATATCTCTTGATTTCTACTCTCCATTTCCTTTCTAGTCTTTAGCAGTATTACACTTGCATTTTCTCTGGGATTTAAAATTGTCAAGGAGACTAGCTTGCTTGAACCTTGAGCTTCCTGCGTGCTAATTTGTGTTGCAAGCTAACTCACTTATGTCTCTAAGTTCTGAAATCTAGCATTTGCTTCTTATTAGAATTGCAAGGTATTGGCTCTTTTTTCTTGTTGAAATTGTAAGTTACTATTGACTAGAGTTTGAATGAAATCTTCAAGAGATTTGATGGGAGATGGATTTTGGTTTGCTTATTGCGTGGTTTGGACTAAGGCTTGAAATTGACGTTATCCAGCTTGATTTTCATATCTCAGATTTAGATAGTCTCTCCAGTTAGGATTATATAAATTGTAGTATAGGTTATATGATTTCTATGGTTGTCTTGGAAACCATCTATTTTTTTGGAAATCCTCCCATGGCCTAAACTTGTTGGAATGGCTTTTTTTTTTTTGTAAGGTTAGACACACTTTAGTATTATGTCTAGGAATTGAGCATATTCTACATACTTTAGTTGCTTGCATTTTTTCCATGGTCATTTCACAAAGTAGTAAGGTTAAATATGCAATTGTCTCTCAAGGCTATTAGATGTATTCACCTCATTTACCTTTCTCATTGAATAATCCAATCTAGTTCCAACTATTGCGAGTTGGCTTCCATGTTTGCAATAATGTTCTTTGCAGCTCCTGGAGTTTTATCTACCAAAACTCCTAATTGTTTGGTTGATGAAGAAGTAGCCTAAATTGAAGAAGAATGTCGGATCTCTCTCCTTAAATTCTACAAAGTTCTTCCAATCTCTAGATCAAATAATAGCTCAAAACTAAGACAGGATCAAGTCATGCATGAGAAAATTTACCAAGTAAACAAAAACAAAAGAAATTGAATTATGAAAATAGGAAAAATAATGATAGAAAATATTAAAAAATTCAAAAACCTTACAAAATGATGGAATTTGGCAAAAATATATTGGGGTTTATTACAAAGCATGGATCTTGATCAACACACCAAAATCTTTAAAATTAGTAAGTTTAGTTCCTAGATTCCACCAAAATTTTTGCTTTTGGACCATACCAAACAAACTTGAAAACTTGCAAAACTATGCAAAATAGGGTTAAAAGTACTAAAAAATAAGTAAAATCTAAAACCTAAATTTAGTAATCCTAAATCTAAATATAATCTTAATCCTACCAAAAACACAAAAAGCAATTAGCCAATCCCAAACAATAGTGCCAAAATCTTTACAGTTGTTGAGACCGTCAACATTTAATGTACTATATTACCCTAATTTTGTAGGAGAGAGAGTCTAGGTCAAATCCAAGGGATTGGTTAACTAATATAAATGTTGGTTGGAACATGGGGCTTTGGATATTTAAGATAGAATTTAAAGATAGAAATCTAACGACAACATAATAATCAAATAGAATTTGAAAAAGGGAAATTCAAATACGAAAACTTTAATATAAGAAAGATTCATGCATTCAATTCTTAGATTGATCCTAGACACAAAACTTATTATCTCCTCTTTAATTACTTAGCCAATAATTAATTTAAGTCCAGCGCCTAAATTAAATTCTTATCATCCTTCCCTAATTTCATTAATTCAAGTTTAACATCTGAATCAAATCTTATTGCTAATCTAGTTTAAGCCCAACACATCAATCAAATTAACAATAGCATTCAAAATAAGAAGAGGCTAAAAGTGGAAAATAATCATACACTAGCACACAATTATTAAATCCATCATATGTTTCCCTTAGGTGAACAATCATACTTTAGTGCATAATCATAATACCCAATTATTACTTTGCCAAACTATCATAACAATTATATATTATGAAGTTATAGGTTATAAAGTCTAAGCTAGTAGCTGATCACAATAGAAAATTGATTAATGGGCCTTCTTAGATAAGAATCCTACGCAATTAAAATAGAGAAATAATAGAAAACTAAATTGGGAATAAATCAACAACACAAATCAGATCTCACAATCACAATTGAAGTGAAGTAGAATTTTCCTTGAATTGAAAAAAAAAGTTTAGCTACTTATTATAAGAGGATTAAAAATGAAAATAAAAGAAAAGAGAAGATCTGAAAGGGGCTAGTGTTCTTACCCTAAGAGAGCTCATTTCTCTTTACAAAGTTAGAGAAATAGAATGAATCAATGGATCCCTCTTTTAAAGTGTTTTAGCTATTTTTTTTATTAGCTATCTTCTTCTTTACTTAGACTATTGAATTGGATTGGATAAGGGCATAAGTAGACTTAGATTTCATCATGAGAGCTTTAACCCTACTTTGTTAGCAATCCAGTGGCCTAAATCTTGCTCAAAACAAAGGTTTCTAACTTGACTTATGAGTTAAAACCCAAAATAGGTTCTGTAAAGTAGATCAACCCATATCCTATTTTGCTTTTTAGCTTCAGAACCCTATAATTCCTTCAAAATAGCACCATTTTACCTTGAGCCTATGAAAGTTGTAAATGTACATCTTAGTTATCCAATAGACTTAGGTTCGTATCATTTGAAAGACCAGAGTTCCAGGAGCAGAGAGTTAGAACTCTACTTTGACCTTTGGGCTAGTTTTGAACCACTAAATATCCGAATTCAGATTAATACTCTTCATAACAATTGTAGGCCATTTTCATAGATTTCCAAACCAGCCCAATCATGGGTTTAGAACTCTAGCTACAAATAAAAGTTTGAAATAGAGTCAAATTGCTAAATTAATATAAATTAGTCCCTAATCTGACCAAATCATGATACCAATCACCAGTACGCTAATTTGCACATAATCATGCCAAAAAACTAAATGAAAAAAAGGTATAAAATATGTACATATCATACTCATCATCTCTTATGCATTATGATCTCATTGAAGGGTTTTGAATTACAATACATAACTAAGCCAACATCAAAATAGTATCATATACTAAAGCCTAACATCCATAGGGCTTTGTAGGATACAATACAAGGTCAAACATTATGTTTCTAAAATTTAAAATTGATAGGAAAATTAAAAATAAATAACCACAATATCCAATTCTACTATGGATATTATGGCCAAAATATATTAATAATGTCACATAGAATGTGTACACTATCAATATATTACTCTCACAAAAATTGTTCACTAAATTATCAAGAAAGTATATTTAGTCTCCCAATGGACAAGCTCTTAATTACTATAAAACAATCATAAAGTGAATAACAAAAGATTCTCAAACATATAAGAATAATATCAAAACTCATAATACAATAACCATATGAGAATCCAGCACAAAAAATTCTAGTAAGAAATCTAGAGAGTATAGTATTAAAATAATTAAGAAAAAATTAAATAAATATTTCTAGGAAATATTTTTTTTCTTTGAAAATGTCAAAAAGTCAAGCTTTGCAGGTATAAAACATTATCCCTTTTGTAACACATGGACCCCATGCATTGTCTGATGTGAGTGTGACAAGCTTGTGATGGTATAGGGTTCTCTTTGCTTCGTCAATAAGACTACAAGATGAGTCAGAGCACTTGGATGCAAACTTGACATGAAAAAAAATAGGCTTTCAATGTATTTCACTTTTATTTTTGCTTAAAATCACATCTAGCATCCTTTTAAATCAAAATCAAGCAATTTTTTTGTAGGAAAAACAAAGAAAAACTTATTTGAATTTGAAGAATTTTTTTTGTTGTAAATTTTGTTGAACCTATGGCTTCCACACTTTCAAAAAATACCATATCTATGGCTAGAAAATGTTCAATTAATCCTTACAAAAATTCACAAAATTATCATGATATAGGTGGACTTGTAAATCATACAAACTATAAAATTATATAATGTGATTTTAACAACAATAGCACAAGACAAAAAATACCCAGGGATTTTCTCCTTGTTTGGTTCATAGAATCTTTCTCATATTCCCATAAATGGTTTAAGGGAGTGTTAGATTCCAATGTTTGGTTTAAAATTTAGAAAAATTTACCTAAAGATATTTACATTCCTAGGAATGTTTTTAGCCTAATACTACCCTAAAATATTTCCATAAGGAGCTAGATATATTACATTTCTATCACATGAGAATGTTTTAATTATATAAAGAGATTATTTTAACTACTTTTCCACTAATGTCTTACCATTGTAACCCATAACCACCTACTGTCATTAACTATTACCTACCATTACAACCGTTATTGGTCATTGTTCATCATCACTTATCGCTATTAACCACTATCCACCACCACTTACAACCATTGATCATTGTCCACCACCACTATCATTATTAACACTGCCTACTACAATCAACTATCATTCACCAATGCCCAACACCAATAGCTGTCATTGACCATTATCCATTATTACCTACTGTCATTGGCTATTGCTCACCACTACTTAACACCATTGACGTGCCACCTACTATAATTGTTCAAACACCATTGAGAGGGCCAACTTTCCAATGTTGATTGCTCAATTTCTAATAAGGATATTTTTTATAATATAACATTATTTTTAAAAATTAATTAAAATATAATATTATAACATTCCTAAAAATCTTTATAATTGAATCAAACATGATAATGTGACATTCCCGAGAAATGTTAATATTTCTAAAAATGTACGATTCTACAAACCAAACTCCCTTTAAACAGTAAGTCCATCCCATGATACTTCACTCCCATAACCATTATATATAGAGCTTCCTTATTAGCTTAATTTCAATTAATTAAGAAAACGACTTTGTTTAGTAGTCACCATATCAAAAAGCATTATGATCCTTAAAGAGAATTAAGATGAAGAAGAACTCTATTTTTTTTTAAAGAAAAAAAAATCACAAAAATTTAGATAAAGATAAAACAACATGAATTTTGATTTTTTCACACTTCTATAAAACATGATTATTGAGGTTTTGATACCAATTATTGAAATTAGTAGAGCTATAACATTAGTCGCATATAATCACACTTTACAACATGCATATATGTAAAATAATAAATTGTAATTAAACTCATATCTTTCAATAATCTAACATCTTTGGCCACTCCGATACAAGAGGTGAAAGAGATAAGAGACAAACTTATCTCTACTCTAGATGTTTCCATTAAGTCAAACTCTATTGCCTTAATGAGGTAACAACAATAATATATAGGTTCATAATTGGGACCTCTCCTTATGGAATAGATTGGGCTACCTTTTTCATCATCAGTAGTCCAACAAATAAGACCCACATAACAACAAACACAAGAATAGTCTAAGGGTGTGTTGATCAATCTAAAACTTTCAACACTAAAATTAAGCATTAAGTTTTAAATGCTAAATCCATTAAGTACTAAATATAGCATTTGGATAATTTCTTACTTTAAGCACTGAATTTAGTTCATATCATGAAAGTTTTATTGTAAAATACTTACAATTTGTATAATCTCAAAATTATCTTTGATTATGATTTTAAAAATTTTATAAACTAGATTCTCAAGTAATGTGGCATATATATATTAATTATTATTTCAAAAAAGAAAGACATATTGGTAATATTTGTCTAATAAAATCTCATTAAAATAAGAGCAATTGATGAATATATTTAGTTAGGCAATTGCCATTGAACAATTTCTATGATATTTTGCATAATTTGATATACAATCATAAAAAATTAAACAAATAAAATCTAATTTTTAGATTGAATATCCTTAGTTAAGCTTTGAAATGGTGTATTCAAACACACTCTAAGGTTTGTTTGATAACACTAATACTTTTGAACTAAAAATGGAGCACTGAAATTTAAGTGTTAAATCTAGTAAATACTAAATGTATATTGTTTTAATAATTTCTTATCATAAGAATTGAATTTAATGGCTTTATTTCAACATTATCCTTCATTATGACTTTAAGAATTCTATGTACAACATTCCAAAAAATAAAGATAACATTGATATATTTGTTTAACAAAATTTCATTAGAGTAAGATTCGTTGTTCAATGTATTAAACTATGCAGTTATCACTAAATGGATCTAGTGATTTTTCATTTAATTTGATATTTTGTCTTAACAAATCACATAAACAAAATCCAATTTTAAGTCTAAATTTCTTCAGTTAAGCTCTAAAGTGGCATATTCAAACACACTTTAAGTGCCACACTAAAGGCCAATAACAATATAACTAATTATTTGGACTAATAAACAAACAACATTATTTGACATTTAGTAATCCTACTTAGAATAAATTGATTGGCTATACTCTTTCATATTATTTCAACAATTTGGTGTTTATAACTCTACTTGCACTTTGTCCCTATTAGGAATGATATATAATTGCCGGTCCTAATGAAAAACTTTTAAAGTATAGGGATCTAATTCGAAATAGGACAAAACTATGACGAACTAGGTAATTTATTCTATTTGAAATGATATGTTCAGTAAAAAATAAGTATAAAAAGTAAACTTGTCACTCACTTCAATTATCCATGAATAGAATGAAAGGTTTTACATTTAACTATTTTTGAAGCCTATCTCATCCTTGAGACTTCCAACAAAGTCAAGGCTTCCATATTCTTGTGTGGAAGTCTGTTGTCTTCTTTCCATTTATACGTTCAAAACAAAAAATTCCTTAAAAAAAATAAAAGAGAAGACAATTTATTTTGTGATGTAGCTTATCAATATAGGCTTTTGCCCCTTAAATGAGGTTTAACATATTGTCTTACCTTAGAAAGATCAATTTAGTGGTTCTTTTTATCTTAAATAGTTGTTCAATGTCCATTTATAATTACCACTCTTGGTTGTTCAATACCCTTAGAAAAAAAAAAGCTCATATTGGTGGCGTTTATTGTTTGATGAAATAAATGGTGAAAGACAATGAATTTATAGATCCATTTATCCATTTGTCTATAAAATTTTTTTCATGTGATTAATGTTTATTTTATTTATGGTCAATGTTTTGGTGCAGCCAAGTTAGAAGTTAATTAAAGATGGATGTTCTCTAGTCTTTGGTTGGAAAAATAGTAGAGTATATTGTAGAACCCATTGGACAATAGGTGGGTTATTTCCTATACTACAAAGACAATTTTGAAGAGCTAAAGGATCTAATTAAAGATCTCGAGATTGCAAGAGTAAGTGCCCAAAATTGGGTTGATTTTGAATCAAGAAATGGCAAAAAAATTAAAGCTGATATGTAGAATTGGCTTGGCAAAGTGGATGAGATGATTAAAATGGGAAAGCAACTTTGTGAAGATCCTTGTCATAAGGAGATAGGCTAACTCTAAATGCACATTACCTAATTTGCAGTGGCGACATCAACTAAGTAGGGAAGCAAGGAAGTTGGCAAACAATCTTGTTGTTGTTAAGGACAAAGGAAAATTTGAAAGAATTGCACATCTCCCTTTACCAGATGTGCTAGGATCATTTGCAAGTATACACATCTTTGAGTCGAGGATGCTAATTATGAAAAGCATTTTGCAGGTTCTAGTAGAACCTAAAGTAACCAAAATTAGAGTTTATGGGTTGGGTGATGTGGGCAAGACAACTTTTGTCAAACAAATTAGTCTTCAAGCTAAGAAAGGCGTGTTGTTTGATACTGTTGTTATGGCCTTTATAACTAAAATTGTAGACTATTGAAAAATTTAAGTCAAAATTGCAGAGAAGTTAGGTTTTCAATTTAAAGAAGAGTCTATAGTTGTTAGAGGAATTAGACTTTGTGAGAGAACAAAGAAGGAGAAAACTATCCTTGTTATATCAGATGATATTTGGGAGACAATTAACTTAGAGGAATTAAGAATTCCATGTCAAGCAAGAAAGAACTTGGATAAAGGAGAAACTCTTTGTGCAACTGATCATATGCATCGCAAAGTACTACTGATCTCAAGAAATGAGAATGTGTCGTGCCAAATCGAAACTGATAAGAATTTTAGATTAGATGGTCTAGATGAAAAAGAAACCCATAGCTTGTTTGAAGCTATGGCAAGTGAGGTGTTTAAAAACCCAGATTTGGAACACATTGCAACTCAAGTAGCAAAATATTGTGCTGGCTTGCCTATTTTCATAGTCACAATTGCAAGAGCTCTGAAAAATAAGGATATTTATGCTTGGAAGGAAGCCTTAAATGAGCTAAAAAGGTTTGAAAACAAAAAGTTGAAAGACATAACTTATTCAACATTAAAGTTGAGTTGCAATCAGCTTGAAAGTGATGAAGAGAAGGAAATATTCTTGCTTTTGGGATTAACAGGACCACATGTTGAGGACTTGTTGAAATATATAATGGGTTTGGGTATATTTAAACAAATAATTACTATGAAAGATGCAAGAATAGACTTTACAAAATGCTTGGTGCTTTGAAGGCTTCTTGTTTACTGCTTAATGATGAAATTAATGTGGAGTTTGTTAAAATGCATGACATCATTCATGACATAGCAATCTCGATTGCTTCTCTAGATGAATATGCTTTTGTGAGAACACAAGACTTTGAGTTGAAAGAGTGGCCAACAGAAGATTTTCTTAAAAGTTGCTCCATGATCATCTTGCATGGGTGTAACATCCAAAATCTTCCTAAATGGTTAGATTACCTTGAGCTTGAATTTTTTAACTTAGATTTGGAAAATAATTATTTTTTGGAAATTCCAAATTATTTTTTAAAAGGATTGAAGAAACTTAAAGGTTAGATTTAAGATGCATGAATATGTCTTCACTACCCACATCTATCTGTTCTCTCACGAAACTTCAAACATTGTTTTTGAATGATTGTGCTTTGGAAGATATTACTATAATAGGAGCCTTGAAGAACCTAAAAGTTCTTAGCCTTAACTTCTCATTCATTGTAGAATTGCCTAGTGAAATAGCACAATTGACTAACCTAAGAATGTTGGATATGAGTAATTCTTGCATTTCAATCATCCCGCAAAACATCATATGAAACTTGACTAAATTGGAGGAGTTGTACAAGGGAAATGCCTTCAGTAAATGGGAGGGGGAAACTTCAACTAGACAAAGGAAAAATGCTAGCCTTGTGGAGCTTAACCAGCTGCTTAGTTTGACTGCATTAGACGTAAATATTCAAGAAGCTTCAATTTTTTCAAATGGCTTAATCTTTGATAATTTGGAAACATATAAAATAATCATAGGCAATGTGTGGGAATGGTATGAGGAGTTTGAAACATCAAAGACATTGAAGCTTAAACTTCTTAATAGCATTTATTTAAAACTTGGGATCAAAGCATTGATTAAAAGAGTAGTAACTTTGTATATGGATGAAATAAATGGCATTTCAAATGTGTTTTTTCAATTGAATGCCAAAGGATTTCCATCATTAAAGCACTTCCATATTCAAAATACTTCAGAAATTCAGCACATTGTTTACTCCTTGGCGCAGAATCCAGCTCAAACCTATGATGCTTTTCCGAACTTGAAGACACTTGTACTTCAAAATCTAAATAATTTGGAAAAGTTTTTTCATGGGCTAGTTGCAGACAATTCATTGGGCAAACTTAGGGTCATCAAAGTCAAAAATTGTCACCAACTGAAATATCTCTTCTCATACTCTATCATTGAAAGACTTCCCCAACTTCTTATATTGAGATTTCTGAATGCAATTCTATGAACAAGATTGTGTCAATGGAAAGTGACCGCATTTAAGATAATACACAACAACAACAATGGATTTAGTATATTGCAATGTTTGCCTTTACAACAATTACCAATGGTGGAAGATTTCTACTCCAATGAGAAGCAAAAGGAGAAGCGTTTGATATCTAATATTCGCAGGCCATTTTTTGGCTCAAAGGTATGCTCTTTTGGTTTTATTATTTTCTGTGCATTTAATTAATAGTTGATTTAAGGTGTATATGGATATAGATCAGTTAGAATTTTCTACCAATTCAACCGTCTAGTTCTAAAAGGAAAATGTTAAAATAGAATCAGAAATTATATTTATAAAAGTAATATATGTCTTTTCATTAATGTCCTGCTCTATTATTAATATTTTACTGTATAGATCTTGTTAACCTTAAAAGAATATTAACCCCAAAAGAGTTTTACATTAGTTTTGGATGTTGAAAAACAATTGAAAAGACAATGTTAT
>JANHAO010014369.1:0-15355 GCA_026873985.1 Saraca asoca | reverse complement strand
TATGGGAGTTTCCTTAGCCTAAGGGGAGAAGAAAATTTTTGAAATTTCATCCATTTGCTGCCCCTTAAGTCAAGGAGACCTAACAATATTTTCATAAACAAATTTCAACTAAAAGCAAAAGCTATCTATATCACTCTCTCATTAAAAAAATATTATGCATAAACCACTTATAATTAAACATGTTATTTTATTTTAAATTTATTTATTAAAATAAGATTAAGATCAAATTTTTTATTTATTCAAATAAGATTGAAATTGAAATAATTATTTATTAATTTTAATTGATAATTACAATATTTATCTACAAAAATTATCAAATTTAAATTTATTTATAATTATTTATTGCAATGGAAAATTAGAAAACTGTCACTGAAATAGTGTGTATGCTAACCTGTATTAATTTAAACAGTACATCTATATTTAAATTTATTTACATGCAATTATTTATTGGAGATAAATCTAATTCTCATTAATTTAAACAGTAAATCTATATTTATATTTATTTATATACAATTATTTATTGGAGATAAATCTAATTCTCATTAATTTTTCTCTTTAATTTGTTACATGATTAGTGAAAAGAATATAATACTATTACTTGTTCCTTATGCACTATCTTATACTATAAAAAATGCATATTTCACTTTTCATTTTTAGTCATGAAAAATAGAAACTTTAAGTATTAATATTGCTATATTTATTGATAATCTTAGTAAATAACTAATATTTTGTCTAACTATATTTACCAATATTTAAATTATATATTTTCATAAACAATTTTCTGAAAGCAAAAAATTGTTAGATATCACTCTCATTAAAAAAAATATTCTGCATAAATCAATTATAATTAAATATGTTATTTTATTTTATATTTATTTATCAAAATAAAGTTGAGATGAATTTTTTTTTACTTAAATAAGATTAAAATTGAAATTATTATTTATTAATCAATAACTATAACATTTATTAATAAAAATAATTATTTATTTAATTTTACTTATGATTATTTCTTGTAGTAAAAAATTACGCAACTGTCATTGAAGTAGTGAGCATGCCAACTATATTAATTTAAAGAGTAAATAGATATTATTTACTCATTAATTTTACTTATTAATTTGTTATATGATTAGTGGAAAAAATATGATATTATTACTATTTTATTATGTATCATCAGTTACTTTAAAAATATGTATATTTCATTTTTTTATTTTTAATTATGATAAATACAAATTTTAAATATTAATATTATTATATTTATTAATGATCTTAATAATTAACCAATGCTTTGTCTAACTATATTTATCAATATTAATATTATATATTTTCATAAATGACTTTTATCTACTATCCTATATCACTCTCTCATTATAAGAAAATTTTGTATAAACCACTTATAATTAAATATATTATTTTATTTTATATTTATTTATTAAATAAGATTGAGTTTGAAATTTTTATTTATTAAATAAGATAGAGATTAACATTTTTATTTACTCAAATAAGATGTAAATTTATTTATTATAGTAAGAATTTAAAAAATTATTATTTAAATAATGGATATATTAATTGTATTGATTCGAAGAGTAAATAATCAATTATAACGTGATGGTGAATGAAAATGTCAAAATCAGAGCCGTGGAAAAATTTTCCACCTCAAGGACATTATACATAATAAATTTTAGTTTTATTAAATCAATTTGTTTTGGATAAATGGACGCGGTATGGACAGTTTGTGGTCATCGCTCATAATGTGGTGGGGTGTTATCGCTCATGTTATGCCTCGCACGAGTCACGCAACACAAAAAGTGGTAAGTACCGCCGTTTTTTGGGGAGTCCAAACTTTTTACGTGTATGGCAGCTAAAAATTTTCCATACGCCTCACGATTACACTAAATTTATTTATTATATGTTTATAGGATAATATGTGACACTATAGGAATGAGAACCAAATTTATTAAAATTTTCATCACATTATCAAATTAACTTATATCTATACCCTGGTTTCCAATATAGTAAAAAAGGTAACGTAAAATACTTGGTGAAAAAATGAGAAAAAAAAAAGGATAATAATATGTTTAAAAGTTATTTTTAATTATTTATTAAATTATAAATCATTAATTTTCTCATCAACATAATATTTCATTTTGAAAAAAATTCAACAATAATTATATCTATTTTATAAATATATGTATTTTAAAGAAGTGAAATTCAACAATAACCAAGTCTATATCAGAAGCATATCTTGGTTCAGTGAAATTAATATATAATCCAATTTAATTTTTCTGTCATTCCATAAAACTATAAGTCATAAATCAAACTGAAAATTCAAAGTTCCCAATAGTGTAACTAAAAATTCCTCAAAATATCCTGATTTTGCGAGTCACCTGGAATTATGAAAAATAGAAGAAAAGAATACAGAGAGACACAGGCACACACACAAAGGCATGCATACACTTACAATACATACTTGGACAAAATATCCTCATCTCATTTTTGTCTTTTTTTGGCCATTTTCTTCCATTTGAAGAGCTATATGACTGCTCAACAAGAACTTCACTTGTCACCATGGAATACCAAGCTGTTAAGGTATTTTGTGCAGCGGTTTTTCTTCCCTAAAAATAGCCCGACCTCTTTGGCTAAATACACAAATTCAAAAGATGGTAAGATTACAATATGAGACACCTTGTATCTATTGATAATAAACTAATGCTCTATAGCTGGAAAATCGACAGTGCTCCTCCTTTCTTTTTTTTTCTTTTTCTAGGGAAAAAAAGGGGAAAGTTCAAACATCTGTCAATATCAGTGAAGATACAATGACAACATATGCTAGAAAAATGAAAATGGCGATCTGAATAAAGAACTTCGGATTCTCTCTCATGTTAGGAGATGTCACTGCCCTGCAAAGTAGAAAACTTACACAATAAATTGCTTAAAAACCATAAAACAGAAAAGGGAAAGAGAAAAGTTATATTCACTTATTTTTTCCTCACAAACTGTCACTCATTTCATACTTGTTAAATTTGATTTAAACTACTTCCATTATTCACTCGTCACGCTAATCTGATTCTGCCAAATATATAAATGGGTGCAACAACCTAAGTTGCATGTCATTTTCCTTCATATATCACTATAGCAGATTTTTACCTAGCAATTCGCTGAGAGAGACGATGAAAAGGTAAACTCTGTATGAAGACAATGCCTGGTCCTGTTAGAAGAGCTGTTACTGCATTGTCACCCTGCAGTTTTATATCACATATGAACACCAAATTCTTGGAAAAATCGATAAAAGTATAGAGAGCTACGGCTTAAGGCTTTTGGAATCAGCAGTGTACAGTGAGCAAAAGTAGCTGTATTACACTAGTAATTTAATAACATAAGCAACTGCCAGACTACAGAAAGACCTCGCCAATTTTATTAACGGAACCTCCCACTTTTTGCAAACATTAAACATACGCACAAATAAAAAGAAATTTGCGATGCCAATGCAGAATGACAGGATAAATGTAAGGCAAGTAGTAATCTGAGACCTTTAACTATGAAAACACCAACCATGCATAATTTGTCAGCCCACAAAAAAAAAAAAAAAAAGTAGTATTTCAATAGGAAACAGATGAAAATACTTGTGGAAAAAAGGAAAAAGAAAAGGCAGTCTCAAAAGGCTTCAGAAATAAGGGATACTCACCCCAAACATTGTCTTCCTTGCAGGACCGTTATATTTTATTTGGACATTAACTGTACTCGTCACAGCAGCAATGCAAGAAACATCAACAGTTAACACTTCACCTATCTCGAGATTTTTCTGTACAACTACCAACAAACAAAACACAATAAAATACCCTGCATGAGAATTTACAGGACTGTAGTAACAACACAAATGCGAAATTACACCAAAGGTAGACCTTATCTAACAATGACTGCAAAAATGGAGGAGGGTCTAAACCCTTCAAGTATGTAATATCAGTTAGAAAAAAAAAAACATATACCAGATCCACCCGCTAGTATAAAAGCAAGGCCTTGACCAGATAGCTTCTGCCTCAGGAATCCCTACAGCAATATAAACATGGTCTTAGAAGACAAAAAATAAGATCCATCAAGAAATGTAAACAACCATGAACCATAACAGGGTGCAAGAGCAAAAGGTCAAATAAAAAGGGGGGGCACTACGTAATATTCAAAGGACTGTAAGCATCAATTAATAACTGAATATAAAAACAACAATAGTAACAGTACGCTTGTGGAAAAAATTTAAAAGTTAAAAGCTTAGTTGTTTTGGTCATAAGGTGACAAGTTGATATGGCAGAACCACAAGATACCCACAGGGAGTTTTCTATTTCAACATAACACATTTGTAAACTTGATAAGTTCATGATACACACACCACGTGGCTTGTTTATGATAACAGCCTGTGCATCAATCACACAGATTATCCACCATTTGGCATGCAATCTTTGCTGAAAAAGCATGTCCCGACTATGATATCAACTGGACCAACAAGCAAGACTACAATGCAGCCAATACAGAGCATAACTTAAGAACAGGTATAATTGTAGATTTATATAACATGTCATCGGCCTTAATATTCAAAAGAACAACTAAACCTGCTTTGCAAGAACAAGTGATAGCAACTTGACACAAAACATATTTAATAACATAGGAAGCAAATTTGACGACATTATCTCACCTCGGGACCAGCAAAAACATTCCGTCCTCTCTGATCAATTGTATTACTAACCTTCACATCATTGACAGAACAAAGAAATGCATCTGGCTACAGCAAAAAAGATTACAGAATATTCCAGTTCCCATACAAAGAAAAAAATCAGCAAAACTAACCAGTTGAATTCAAATATTGAGTATCTCAAAGTTCTGTAAGCAAATATTATCCAAAAACACTAATGAAACAATAGAAGTAAACACATTACATATACCTGACATAAAATCTCTCCATTAAACATTGCCAGATCGATCTGTATTTTAATGTGTAACAAGCACATATAAAGAGGACCTTAATCAGTTGCATCCAATCATAAGTTTCAAATGATGACTTGGAGACTTGAATTAAGTTGCACCCATGACGTTAAGAATTGGCAAATGTCTAAAAGCACATACCGGGAGAATTCTTGCAAGAGAAGGTGCAGCAATTCCAACAAATCCTTCACTTGGTCCAATATTGCGAAGAACAATGCTCGTTACAGTCTTGCCAAATAGCCACTGCCACACACCAACTTCATTTTCTGGAACGAAGACATTTTCCATTTCAAGGGATCCAGACATAAAACACATGGAACCTACAAACAATTGCACAAAGATTCCATCAAACTACAGGTAAAGCCGTACAGGTGATCTACAAATTTTTACTCCAAGTTATGCACACACAAAGACACTAACAATTATGTAGGTGTCTTGTCTTCATATAAATAGATATCAGAATAGGGACCACTTGACAAACAACAAAGAAAACAACCACATATATCCACCCACATTAAAGTTATTTTAGTTGAGCTCATAATTAATGGCACCTTGCCTAAAAAACAAGTGCAGCTAGAAATACCACAAACCAAACTTGTGGACATGCAAGTGAACTAAAAAATCATAGAAAGGGAATGTGGGATTGACAATTTTTGTCAACAAAGAGATTTAACTTGAGTATTAAACAAATCAAGACACACTCTTGAATTTTATGGAGGAAAGTGAGAAAAGAGCTTAGAAACAATTTAGTTCAGACAAAATAATTGATATGAATGGCTTAAATGGAAACCAAACTTTTATGACAACAATTTAGACTCTTTTTGAGGCTATTTTAAGTGTGACACTCCACAGGTCTCAAGGCGGATGAAACCCCTCTTACAACATCTTGAATGTTATGGAGGAAAGTGAGAAAAGAGTTGAGAAGGCGATGATTCAGTTTTGATAAAATAATTTATATGAATGGCTGAAATGACTTGAGAGAAACTGTCTCGGCCTCATACTACTTATAGAAGGAAAAACATAATTGCAAGGATAATCACAATCCTTGAAAATCAAATAATTACAATCCCACATTATAAGCGTGTATTTCTCAGCAATCATAACCATATCTCCTATTATGAATAATCGTATCTCCAAGCATCTAATATATTAAACACTAATATCTAACACAATCTGAATATTCAACACATAGATATTAAGAAAAGAAAAGGAAAAAATCGGTACAAATATGCAAGTCAAATGAACCAGATATCCCAATCCCATTTGATGCTCATGACTAAAATTTGATCATTTAAAACAGCTAAACATCAGAGCAAATAACTGACCCAAGCCTCCAAAGCAATTTTGTTATTATCCAAAAATCATGCTTGTGTACCATCAATATCATATTTAATGATATAGATAGCACCTGGGCGCCCTATAACTTACCAGGCCTTGCAATGACTTTCTCTTGTGCTTTCAACATTATCTGCGTCAAATTAACCAATACAAAGAAGCGTTTTATAGTTGCAGATAATATGTAAAAATAAATTTATAACTAAATATAGACTATGATATACCTGAACCACCTGAGCTTCCCCTCCTAAAATCTGAAAAGGTATAATTGCATCTTGCGGACTCTAAACAGCATAAAATCCATCAGAAGACTCTAAAAGGATAATAAGAGCAAATGAACTTGTAGAACGATCAGTTTCTACGGTTATATTGTTAAAGAAATGGGTTTTACAATGAGAAACCAATAAGCATGAGATAGTGTAGCTAAACTCAATGATCCAGCAAAATTGTAAAATTAGCGGGACAGGATCATTATATGAAACCTTTAGCTCCAACACAATGGAAGAAAGGGATCAGTCTCCTGAAACACTCCAATTTATACATTCTCAAGCTAGCTTAAGTTGAGGAGAATATATACAAGAAACATACTAATTCATAATTCAAATATGCCTAAGCACTTCTAGATGAACAGAAAGTAAACGACTGCAAGTTGAAAACAAAAACAAAAAAAGGGGAAACAAATAGTTTCATATTTCAATAGTCAAGAATGATAAGTGAAGTACCTGATAAACATACGGCTGAAAAGGCGTTGAGAAAAACGGAGCAGCCATGGCTGAAACACAAGGATTTGCTTCGAACTTATCAAGGATGAACACTATAATCGCTCAATTTTCTATATACTGTCCGAAAATTCAAGATGCCTCCATTTTCAGGATCGGAACGAGATTCAGGACTCGAGTTGTCCGCAATCAGAGCTCTTTCCCTTCGAATTTAACCGAAAAGAGTTTGCTAATTGATTCTGGACAGTATGTAATCTGGATCGAGAAATTGAGCTAAATCTACCATAATAACCTTTCGATTGTTCGTTTTCACGTTGGGATCGCGACCGCGTCTTTGAGGTTTCGGGTTTTCTGGTCATTTTATAGTCATTTGAGGTCTAAGCAGTGACTATTCATTTGCTCGCTCCACGTAATTGTTGGAGTACACGTGGACTTCGTTCTGACATGGCTTATCTCTATTGGACAGCGTGTCAAGGCTCGACGTGTTGATTTCAGAGTAATCTGCTTCGTTTTTTGGTCGACAATCTCGGGTTTAATTGTGCTTTTAAGTCGGCTGTCGAGATTAGGACTAATTTGAATTACACACAAAGTAAAGTTTCACCTCACAGTTACATTAAGTAAATTATTTTTAATTTTTTTAAAACTATTAAAAATTATTTAATTAACCGTTAAAAATTAGTATTTATTTTTATGTTATATTTTATTTAACTATGAATTTTTTTAAAATTATTATTAAAATAATTAAAAGACACTCTTCTTATTAAATAATTATTAAAAAATTCATCACGAAATAAAAAGATACTTTAATTATTATTTAAATTGTGAGAGAATTATTTTATATTTATTTTTAATTTAAAACACAATACTTGTTCTTATCTAAGAGGTTTAATAAGTAATTTTTTATATTTTACAAAAAATAAAACTTCCTCGATGTTCTAATTACACAATCATTCTCAACTTTAAAAGTTGCACTTCTTATAAAACTTTCTCCTAATTCGCAGTTAATTTTTTTCCCTTTTCTCATGATTTTGTTTTTAGTGTTTTGGTCAAATTCTAATACGTGATAATTATATATAATTAGCTTGTATCCAATATAATGCACAAATTTAATTAATTTTAATGGATAACAATTTGTATGATAAATTTATATTGTAAATTATAATATATTTAAATATAGGTAAGTTATCATTATTTTTTACCTATTAATTGACTATATAATTGATATAACTATATTCATATTAATTATAAAGAAATATTATATTTCTTTTAATTTAATAAAATTATTACATTAATATTCTAAATTAGTTATTTATCATTTAAATTTTTTTATATTTTCAAAAATATTGTCTTAATATATTAATATTCAAATGAATTTATTTATGAGTTATTTTGTTTAAAAATTTAAGTTTATTATTGTTATAGGTATTTTTGGGACCGTATAAAATGACCTGGTAAAGGCCTAATGAAATAATCCGGCAGAAAAGGGTCTGGCCCATTCCGGAGCTAGGTCGTAGGGCTTGCCAGTAGATCGCCTAGCACGAGTTCAAGTTGCTGAGCGAACTACCCCAAGTATAAGTACGGAACCCCGAAGACCAGTCAACACCCAGATGCACATATTTTCAACCAACAAGTTAGCCCCCAAAACTAACACATAAGTCACCAGTAGTCGGACAATGAATTGTCAAGCATTTATTACCCGATACGGCGGAATAGATATATTTGTAATTTATCAAATTATACTTGTAACTTTCATTACTTCTATAAATAACAAGAGAAATCATTGTAACAGGAGGATAGTGAGAAATACATGCAGAAACTCTGCTAAAATAGTGAGATACCTCTTATATTGTGACTCTGTTAAACACTACAAAGAAACTACCGCTCAAAACCAAATACAGCCACCGTGAACGCAGCGGTCATGCTAACTTTAGCCGAACTACGTTAAAAACCTTCAATGTTCATCTTGTTCCTGCTTTCTCTTACTCTTGTTGTTTTCTTGCATTTCTACACCTTTTACAACAATTTGGGTATCAGAATCATTGGTTGACCAATAACCAAAATCGACTGTCAACATTTTCGCACACCTAATGGGACTAAACTGCTTTTATATTGACACACCAATCAACCGAGATGGCAAGAGGAAGAACAACTAGGAGCTTTGATGCTGCCGTTAACCAGCCAGGTTGTCGTTGAGAGCAACAATGAAACACATTAGAAGATTGAAACTCATTCCCAGCAAGCACTTCTTCTGCTCCCCCAAAGGTTGACGATGTACAAGTATTGCATCGATGCTAAGAAGCACTTGAGAATACAGTCAAGAAACTTACTGATGCAGTTACAACACTAACCCAGGTGCACACCCATGAGGCCCAAAAACAGGCCGAAGCTACTGGGACCGAGAGAACAGACCGGGGTCCATAGAGAAAAGTGCTGGTCTGAGAAGAAAGGCCAGCAAGAGAGGGGCCTCGACCAGTAGAATCAACTCCACCAACTCACAACCTAAATCTCAAGATCACCAAGCTCACAAATGTGATGGAAATCGATAACCTAGAAGTTCATATCACATCGAGGACTCAAATACAGGTTGTGACAATGCCAAAGGTTGATGATTTGAAACACAAGATTCAATGATAGAGGAGTTATTGCAAAGGGTACGATGGTTAGAGAAACGTCCCTCAGCTCAGGACCAGTCAGATTGCTACAAGGAGAGGACCCCATTTTCCAAGGAGATTGAGACAAAGCCTCTCCCCTATAGATTCAAGGTTCTTGCCATCCCACCATATGATGGTAGAAGCGATCTGTATGACCATTTGGATGCTTTCAACATCCAAATGGACCTTCAAATAACTAACCCCTTGGTCAAATGCCGCATCTTCTCAACTACTCTTGGAGATGTACCCCGGACGTGGTTCAAGAATCTTCCAGCTTGTAGCATTAGTGGTTGGGAAGAGTGTCAAAAAAAATTCATCGATCAATATAGAGCTCTCCAGAGGTAGCTCGCACCTTCTTGCCACCTTACAACAATTTTTCAATGAAAAGATGAATCATTGAAGGATTATATTACAAGATTTTGTTGCGAGTTGAACAATGTAGAAAGCCCTTCTAACGACAGCATCTTAACAGCGATCTTAGTGGGGCCCGGTAAAGAGGGGAAGCTGTATGAAAGCATATACAAATCTCCAATGAGAGATCTAGGAGAATTCTATGAGTAAGCTGCTAAGAAGATCAAATGGGAAGAAACCTTCGATCCAAAAAGGCTCGGATAGAGGAATGAGATGAATAGCTCCACCTTCAACTAAACCAAAAAAGGGAGCAATCGCAGGAAAGGCAGAGTAGACCAGAATGATGATGCCAGTATCAAACCCACAAATAAGGCAAGGAGGGAGCGACCTCAACCACAAGGTCACCACGACAATTACAGTATCCTCTCTGATACCCCAGAAAGGATATATGCAACAGAAAAGCACAGGGAGGATTTTGGATAGCCTAGACCCTAAAAGACCCCAAATAAGTTCAAGGATGCTAGCAAATTTTGTGCTTATCATAATAACATCGGGCATAACACCTTTGAATGTAGGTTAGTCAAGAACGCTGTCAAAGACCTGATCAGAAGAGGTCACTTGAGGGACTACATAGTGTGACCTGTAGGACAGGGACCTCATTGCTCCCAACAGTCGGTGCTACAGCCATCCTAACAGGTTGAGCAGGAACAGACATTTGTAGTGAGGACCCTCTTCATAATCTATAGTGGACCACATATCACAGGCACTTCACGTGGGTCATATGAACGTTATGTGTAAAGTGCAAGCCATGTCTTATTTGCGGGTTATGAATCTAGAAGACCCACCAAGAAAGTGAAGACCGCCTCTAAGTGCATCACCTTTGTAGACAACGATGCACAGGGGATTCAGTCCTCCCATAACGATGCACTTGTCATTCAGGCTAAGATCGACAACATCGAAGTGCGAAGGATCATGTTGGACACTGATAGCTCAGTCAACATCATGTACAAGAAGTGCTATGAATAGATGGGACTGAGTGAAGGCGACTTGAAATCTTCCTTAGAGCCCCTCTTTGGTTTCATGAGGGACACGATATTTCCAGTAAGGCAGGTTAGACTTCCTCTCACCTTAGGAGACTCAAAGTACCAAGCCACCGTATTGGCAGATTTCATAATTGTTGATTACCCTTCAACGTATAATGTGGTGCTAGGGCATCTTACGATGAATGATCTGGACATGGTCATATCCACAAGATGCTAACTCTATGGTTTTTAACCCCCAATGGAGTCGGGTGTGTGCAAGGTGAACAGTACGTAGCCCGACGTTGTTACAAAGATGCTGTTAAGATTGGGGAAAGGTAGAAAAGGGTTAACCTAGTCTCTGGCAGAGAACCTCAAGCTCTGAGCACGACAAGGGTCAGTCACGACCTCGACCCTCGTAACTTGAATGCCAGAAAGGAAACTGGCCTTGGGGAGGAGCTTAAAGACATATGGGTTAACGAGGTAGATCCTAAGAGGTACCTCAAACTGGGAAAGAACTTGCCTCCCAATGTGAAGACCTAACTCTCTGAATTTCTTAAGGCAAATTTGGATGTTTTTGCTTAGAATCATGAAGATATGGTGGGGATTGATCCTAAGATTATGTTGCATAAACTGAATATTGATCCTCACCACAAACTAGTTCATCAAAATAGAAGGCTGTTGACTGTTGAGTGATCTATTACTCTAAAAAAGGAGGTGGACAAACTCCTGGTTAATAAGTTCATCCAAAAGGCTCACTACTTGACTTGGGTGGCTAATCCTGTATTGGTGAAAAAGAAAAATGGGAAATGGAGGACGTGCATTGATTTCACTGATCTTAACAAAGCCTATCTGAAGGATAGCTTCCTTTTGCCAAGGATTGATCAACTCGTTGATGCAACAGCAGGGCATCAGCTCCTCAACTTCATAGATGCTTATTCGGGGTACAACCAAATACCCATGGAGCCCCAGGACGAGGAGCACACTTCATTCATCACAGATCATAGGCTGTATTACTATAAGGTGATGCCCTTTGGACTGAAAAACACAAGAGCAACCTACCAACAGCTGGTTAACACAATGTTCAAATAGCAGATTAGAAAGACTGTGGAGGTCTACGTGGATGACATGCTCATAAAATCTATACAGGTCATGGATCATGCGAGAGACCTGGATGAAATGTTTTAAATTTTGAGGAAATACTAGATGAAACTGAATCTGCTTAAGTGCATGTTTGGAGTGGCTCCGGGAAAATTTCTTGGGTTTATGGTTAACATTAGAGGAATTGAAGCAAACCCAGAAAAGATTAAGGCATTCATCAACATGAGGTCCCTGGTCAGGGTCAAAGAAGTGCAAAGTCTAACTGGTCGCATTACGGCACTTAGCATATTCATTTCCAAAGTAACAGATAAATGCATACCTTTTTTTAATGTTCTGAGGAAGGCCGAACGGTTTGAATGGATTGAAAAGTGAGATACCATTTTCTGGTACTTGAAAGAATATATGGGTCGAGCTTTACTGCTATCTAAGTCGTAAGAAGGCGAGAAGCTCATTCTTTACCTAGGAGTATCCCAGCATACTATCAACACAGCCCTAGATCGAGATGAAAAAGAAGCTCAACTCCCAATCTAGTATATGAGTAAAAGACTGCTAAATGTGGAGGTGAATTATACACTTATGGAGAAGCTCGCTTACTGTTTCATGATCGTTTCTAGAAAACTGTGACCTTGCTTTTAAGTGTACACTATTGAGGTGCTCACTAAGTACCCATTGAGGTAAACTTTACAAAAAACTAACACTTTAGGTTGCTTGCCCAAGTGGGCTATCAAACTGGCCTAGTTTGACATCTGATACGGGCCAAGGTCAACAATCAAGGGACAGGCCTTAGTGGACTTTATTGCAGAATTTACTAGACTGTGAATAAGGAAGTAGAGACTTTAGAAGCTCTATAGTGGGAACTTTACCTAGACAAGTCCTCATGCAAGCAAAAAGCAAAGGTAGGAATACTCTTAATTAGCCCAAAGGGACACAAAATCCTTTGTGCATTGAGATTTCGATTCTGAGCTACCAACAATGAAGCTAAATATGAGGCATTGCTCATAGGACTTCGCTTGGCAAGGGAAATACAAGTTGAAAACTTGAGGATATTTAGTGACTCTCAACTCATTGTCTATCATATAAAGGGCAAGTATCAGGCAAAGGAATCAAAGATGGCTATCTACCTGCAAAAGGTTTGAGAGTTACTTAACGATTTCTAGAGGTATGAGATTAGTTAGGTCTCACAAGCTCAAAATGTACATGCAGTTGCACTAGCTTGCTTGGCCACAACCAAGGACGTGGATTTCTCAAGTGCAGTCCCAGTGAAAACTTTTCCACCACCAAGCATCGAATAAAAATACCTCGTGATGACAACTATTGTGACACAAAGCTCATGGAAAAGCCCAATCTTGAAATATTTACGAGACGGTGAGCTACTAGATGACAAGTTGGAAGCACGTCGAATGCGACCTTGAGCTGCTAGATACTGCATCATCAATGACATGCTTTATAGAAGGGGTTTTTCAACCTCATTCCTCAGATGCATCGATGGCCCTGATTGTGACACTATCCTAGAGGAAATTCACACAGATCATTGTGGAAACCATATTAAGGAGCTATCTTTAGCTCAAAAAGCACTCCGACGGGGTTATATTGGCCAATCATGAAATAGGATGGAATCAACCTTATTAAACAATGTGATAAATGTTAAAGGTTTGCTAAGGTTCCAAGAACTCCTCTAGCCTACCTTCAATAAATGGTCAGCCCTTGGCCCTTTGCAATATAAGGGATTGATTTAATCAAACCTCTCCCCATAGGCCATGGGAGCTGTAAACATGCAGTAGTGGCTGTTAACTATTTCACGAAGTAAGCAGAAGCAAAAGAATTGGCTGAAATCTCCTCTTCAAAAATTGAGAAGTTCATCTGGAATAACATTATCTGTAGGTTCAGGATTCCTCAGCAAATTATAATAGACAATGAGGCCCAGTTCAGCAGCGAGCAGTTTATCAAATTTTGTAACGACCTTGGGATTGTAGAAAGCTTCTTGACGATGGACCATCCACAAGCCAATGGGCAAGTTGAAGCTGTTAATAAGATTATCAAACAGATCTTGAAGACAAAACTGGAAGCTAGGAAGGGAGCATAGGTGGACGAGCTGCCAAAAGTACTCTGGGCTTACAGAACTACAGCTTATAGCACCATAGGGGAGACTCCCTTCTCGATGGTTTACAGTTCTGAAGCTATTATACCAATGAAGTTTGAAGTAACTTCACATTGAAAAGCTACTTTCAATCCAGAGGATAATAACCAATTGCTCACTACGAACCTTAACCTCATAAAAAAAGTAAGGGATATCGCTTGCCTTAGGGTCACGACCTATCAATAGTGGGTCGTGAGGCATTATAATTGAAAGGTCTAAGCTCGTAGCTACAAGGCAGGTGATCTCATGTTAAGTTTCATTTTGTTGGGAGCTCACAAGGTCAGTGATGGGACACTTGGATTGAATTGGGAAGGTCCATTCATAATAAAGGAAAATTTGGGAAATGGAACTTATCATTTATCTAATGTGGATGGAGTTGAAATCCCCCAAGCCTGAAACACTGAACATCTTTGGCCATATTATCAATAAGTTTGAACTCAGCTCTGTAATTCTGTACATTATTCAAATCTTAATAAAAATGCCTAAAGATCTCATATTCTATGTGAACTCTTCGACATATCTTTAGAACATTACTCTTAAGGCAAATCGATCTCAAAATAAACTCGACTAGAACCCGTTTAAACTGCATTCAAGCTACTAACTTGACCAACTATCTTAGGAGCTATAAAAATCACCGCCTACTAAGCATTCAAGCATGAAGCCATGACTTACTAACAGAGTAATCAAATGCTTTGACTTGGCAAATATCTGGAAAAATAGTCAACTGGAATAAACAGCATATTTAAGCAAATTCATCTCGAAATAAGTGTCACGACCCAATCCTAGGCACGTGACCGGCATAGAAGGTCACCTTCAAGAAACCATATCCTTCAGGAAACCCCCTACAAGCCTTATCATATGACACTGATATAACACTAATACACAAATCTTTCCATTAACCATCCAATATAAATTTATTATCTCTATCAAAAATTTGACAGAGTTTCCTCTGTTTTTCGAATATCTGGCCACATGGCCTACACAACAATCATCAAGGGCTACATGCCCATCAAACCTATATAACAACAGAATACAAAACAGTGGCCCAGAATATACAATCACATCCTACTGGGC
>JANHAO010014368.1:0-15347 GCA_026873985.1 Saraca asoca | reverse complement strand
TCAGAGGTTGTTTAATTATTAGGTTCATTTAATACTTTAGTTCCTTTATTCAAATTTAGTTAAGTTATTTGTATTAAAGATGTATTATGTGTCTATTACACACTTATTTTAGTATTGGTTTCCTGTTGTTCATGGTTCAAGTTCAGACCAAATTTGTCTAATTACTATGTGTGAGCTGCAAAATAGTTTGGTGACCACATAATTCGATCACCATAATTTATGAGTTATAAATGAAAATATCCATAATTTTTCACAAGTGCAACAGAGAACCCAAATCAAACATATCATAATATGACAGTCATACATCTGCCCTCCCCATTTTTATCACCACTTATAAGTGAAAATCACACTTGTTTATGGTTCCCTGTAACAAACATGTTTCTTAACTTTTGCACCCAACACAGACATAGCAGCATAATCATTCATTTCATTCCAAGACACAAGTTCACAATGTGCTAAATTCAAGCAAGCAAGGAATTACACCATATGCTTTAAGTAGAGAAATCATCCATCTTTTAATTTAGTGATAGCAACTAAATCACATCAATTTTACAATAAGAAGAAGGTAGTTCTTGGAAGACACAATTGTCCCAAAGCCATACAATCAAGTATTCATAATTTAATCTCAAATTTTTATAATATGTATTTATACCAATTTATATATATATGCATAAAGTGTATAAAGACTACCATATATCTTAAATAAGTTTGAAGGTCCTACTCAATTTCTAAGTTTCTTGCATTTCATTTCAAAGCTTTTCAATCTCCTAGACCAATTTTAATGTCAATAAGCTTTTTCCTCATTTCTACAATTAAGCTTTTCAATTTCCTAAAATAATAAACATACAACTTATTCATTTTCTTTAAATCCTTTGATCATTATTATTTTATTGTACTAAAACTCCCTTCTCAACACTTAATATTAAGGTGTCTTTATTAACATTAATTGGGTTTTGCAAGAAAACCCATTATAAAATAAATTCTAAGTCCTAAACTAGCCCTAATTGGAAATTATCATACATGACACCAATATGCTACTCCAACAAGGCATCCACACATTGTAATTCAATATTAAAGTTTTATATAATTAATTTCCAAAACCTATCTGCCCTATAATAGTTTAGCCTCAGACATAAGTCACAATCTTTATGAAAAATCAAGCTAATCACAAATTTAACTTGAAGTTTAACTAAATTTTTCATATCGTGTTTTAGTCCTAAATTTCAAGAAATCATGAAATTACCCAAGCTTGGGCAATAAAGGTTCTTGTCAAATGAGTTCCAACCAACTCTCAATTGCCCAACTCTTTTTGTGCATGCACATAAGGATCGATGAGAATTCAACCAGTTCGCACAACTAAATGGAGGAGTAGCTAGTAGTAGGTGGTGGCCGAAGCATCGCCAATGACGGCTTGGAGGCAAACTAGTCTAGGGAAGATGGAGGAGTTATCACTACCAAGTATAATAGAAAATGTTATGAATGATGATGCGATGGAGTTATAAATTCCAATGAAGGGCTTGTTGCAATCATGGATACTGAATGAACAAGAATAGGAATGTGCTATTTATAAAGGGAAACTTGGCATAAAGATTTTGAAAAAAAGAAAAGAAATTATCTAATTAAAATTTTTAGGAAAATTGTATAAATGATAAAGGCAAATTTTAAAATTTTGAAAACTTCAATGGGTCCAATAAAATTTGAAAACTTAATATACTATTCAAAAAAATATGAGGACAAAAACATTATCCTCAAAATTAAAGAGAAAGTCACTTTAAGGTATTTGACTACTTTTAGCATATATATTACACTATTTTTATTTATCATGCTTACATGTTCTTTTCCAATAGGAGAGTCCACAAGATATTTAGCTATTATGTCTACTTGCATAAGACCCGTCACCATATTTTAAGCTTAAGATAAACTATTATTATTGATCTTTCATCTTATTTCAATTGAACCCCAATTGCAATATATTTTATAATTTGTATTACATGATACCGATTCATAGGGAAAATTTGCATAAAGTTAATTTAAATCATCAAGTTTCCAAAAAGTATAATTAGACTCACTCTAGACATTCTTCAGTATTTCCATTAATATTATTGAATTGTTATATATAATTCTAAATAATACTTATATGATAACTTCTCTTTTTTATTTACTCAAAAAATACAATTTTCCACCAAATATATTGTGCACATTCTATTAAAATGTTTATATGCCATATAAATTTTAGGATATTATAAATTATCTCCCCTTAAAAGAATTCATGCCCCAAATTCTTGTGGCAATGAGTCAATATATGGTTACAAAAATTATTAAAAATTAATTTTTTTAATCCAATATAAAATATATCTATCTATTCACTAGCTTACTATTCCTTTTATCACGTAGTTACACTATGCTTCCAAACTTCCATCATTAGGTATAATCTTACTATAATCAAATGTATACTACTAAAATTAAGGATTATATTATATAGTCAAATTCTTATCTTTGAATTATTATACTAACTTATTGCAACCACACTCAATCCAAGTGTTGTTGAGCTCTCAATTATTCTTTTGCCAACACTTTCACTGTACTACTTTGATGTTTATAGAGTTCTAGAGCTTACTTTTTATTCACTTGTAGTTCTATTGCTTTCATATACCATTTTCATTCAAATTCACCTTAGTCAAATCCAAAAAGAACCCAATATACATTTGATCTTTAGTTTTTAAGGTTACAGAGCACAACCAACCCCTTAACTAATGCTATTGCTTATTGAATTTCCACAATTACAAAGCATAGCTTTAGTATCATACTAGTTGCATCTTAAAGTTTAATAGAACTCTCATCCTATCTTATGGTTTTATATAGGTTTCTCCATCAATGGAATCCTTTGGTGGGTGGGTAATGATTTTGTATAACATTGCTAGCAAAACAAAAAGTAATGCTCATGGAGGAGTAAGTCAAACATTTTGACTTTTCAACATTAATTCAAGAGAGTTCAATAGGGTTATGTTGTTTAAGAAGGTAATTATAACAATCATTATTCTTTCCATCATCTTTGTCATATTTGTTCTTCGAAATACATATTTAGTCATTGGATGGCAATTCAATGAGTCTAACTATATTGTAAGCTCATTCAATGGATTAACCTTTATCCTAATTCTGATGTAACTCATAGATTTAGTTCATGAATCAAGTTACTAGTTTTATAATATTAAACATATTCATTCCTCACATCATTGCATATGGTTTTAACCAAAGTTATTGAATCATGAATCATATTTTGAATCGACTAGTCAACTTTTTAACTCATGAATTGAAGAGAACTGTGAATCGGTAAGATTCACAAAGCAAAATAAAAATAGCATGTTTTATGCTATATATAATAAAATGTAAACATAGATGACAAAAAAAATCATAATTTAAGATAAGAAATATAGTACTTCTCTAATATATATCATAAACTTAAAATTATAAATATGGAGTTTCAAAAAAGTTAAGTCATTAGATTCAAAACAAACTTAATATATCATAATTCATAAACAAATAACATAATAATGAAGCACTCAAGCATTCAAACTTTTTCATCTCCCAACCAAGGCCAAGGCCAGCTAAGCATGCAAATCAAGGAAGAGTCAGTCTGTAGGTGCTGATTGACGGAGAGCTTGTAAGAGCTGAATTATAGGATTAGCCTTTATGTATATAGGACTCTGTGTAATAGAACAAGGAGAGGGAGAACACATTGTAAAAGTGAAGAGTATTCTGAGAGACATAGAGCTCACTAGAGAGAAACTCCTATAAAAATCCGTACACAGCAAGTATTTTCCAAGTAATAACATCATCCGTGGACGTAGGGTCTGGTACCGCCCGGATTTGGTTGAACCACGTTAAAAAATCTTGTGTTCTTGCTCTTCATCTTCATCTTGCTGTCTGTTTCTACTTATTGCATAAACCAGCCAGACTGCAGCTTGAGGCAACAAGGACTGTACGGTTAACTGAGATTTGGGTCCTCCGAACCAAATTTCACCGTTAATAAATGTCATCATCATCAATGGGGCTTCAAGGTAAAAAAATAGGATTTTAGAAGATAGGTGAGGGTAAAAGTGAAGGAGAATGTGAGATAGTTAAGTTTTAAAGTAAAAAGAAAAAGAAAAAGAAAATAGGCCCTTCAGGAGCCTTTTTTTAAAATCGAGTTGCACCTAAAAATATGCTGACCCAGTTCTACATTCTGCAAGGAGAAATAAAAGTTGTTGCTAAGGAAATAGGGGAGGTTAAATGTTCCTCTGCTTTGACAAATCACAAGGAACTGCACAGTTCCTTCAATTTTGGCACGATTCAAAGATGTAAATGATTCTGTTCAGGATTTAACACGTTTTTGCTTGGAATCGACTCGAATGACTTGATAAAATCAAGAATTGTACGATTCTGACTTCCATGGTTTTAACTCATAAAATTCATCTAATCATCATACTACATGCCATCTCATTTAATCATCATGCAAACATTCAATTCAAACAATCCTAATTTTATAAGCACATTATAGCTTGTCAAGTATTGAGACAAACTACTCCAGCCTTTAAAATATCATTAACCTGAAAGCTTTATGCATAAGCAAGAGATTTATAATGACTTTACATACATTTCCCTCAAACCAGGGATCTTATATTATTAGTTAATTTTAACCCATAGCATTTTAGAATTTTCAGATCATATTATGAATTTTCACAGAAACTTCATATCATATTTACCATTCTCATGGTTCACTTGCTTATTATGTCAAGATACATTTTCAATAATTTCTATTATATTCATATTCATATTTATGACCTATCAGCCATGATATCAACATACAATCTCAATAGATTTCCATATCACACATGCATCACCTTAGAACATAACATAATCACACGAACAAGCTTCCCATCATTAAGTGGCAACACAATCAATTCAAAGCATTCGCTCATAAAGATCATCTCAAGTACTTATCATGTATGGGAATAGCTATAAAGTAATATTGGATATCTCCAATGTTTGCAAGAAATGCATGCTCCCAACGTACATGTGCCCCTCACACAATCTCATTTAACTCTGTATTTGGACAATGCTGGTTTCTAGACTCTTCTACCTTAACAAGGGATTTCTATACTATTTTCTTACTTAACAAGTTACTTTATGACCATGCTCTATATCACCTCTGTTACAATCCTATTTCCAAAGTTTATGACTTGTGTGGAAACTGTTAAACCATTAGTTGCCACTAACCTTTCTGACTTTACTTTACTATTATGCTGTTTGTTGCAATTAATCTTTGTCTATAATTTTAGGGATAAATTGTTTTTCAATGCATACTATTGATACCTATGCTTATCTAAAATAAAAAGGACATGCTCATTTGTCTCTTACCATGAATTTAAACATTATATTTACAACCATGACACTCCACTTTAGAGTGAGAAGAGAACAATGCAACAGACATGAAGGTGACATCCTAGCTACATCCATAAGACTATCATTTCACTAAAGTTTGTGTCCTTGACTCCGGTATACATGACTATAAATTTATATTGATAGTTCCTACAAATATAACAGTGAGGATTGAGTCCAACTGACTTAGTGAGTTAAAACACTAAACCCACAATGAAATTACATGTTGTCACAATCCAACCCACACCGATCATTAAAAAGTGCGAAAACATCCTATTGATGTCTCCACAGGCCTATAAATCTTTTAAGTGCCAAAATTTTCCTCTTTACAGTGAATGACCAACAAGGCTATTTTGTTGCATGGCATTCTATATTAACTTACGGAGTTATATTTGCTACTTTTGAAATTAAATTTACTCAATCATTAAACTACAAAAAAAATTATACAACTACAAAGAAATAATAATAAACTATGCAAAGAAACATTAGTTCTCAAACTCCACACCACCTAACCCCCAATATTTCTCATTTTAGGATGCTCTTTAACAAAAAAAAAACAAGTTCTAATGGCTATTGTGTTGAGTTTGTGAAATTTTCATTATCATTGCCTTCTCTGTGGCTATGTAGCAAGTTTGAATTCCTTGTTGCTCAGTCTGCAAAGTTACATACACTATCATCCATATTGCACAGGCGCTTACCAAATCCTTCGCTAAGCAAAATAAAAAAGAGTTAAAGGGTTCAAGAAAAAAATACTCAAAAGGAAAGGGGATCTTTCCATTACACTTGTCCTCTTATCAATTCAGCATTTTCTACTGTCATCTTTCTTTATATTTCACAGGTAATGTTTACTATCTAATTTTTACTTAAATTTTAATTTTGTATAATTTTTACTTAAATAATTTTATTTTTTTAACTTTTAAAATTAACTCAATGTTAGAAATTTTATAAAATATACCATTTCTTATAAAAAAAAATAATGGGGATCAAGAGCTGTTAATTGGGATTAGCACAAACTACTAACTCAATTTAAAATTAACTTTCTTAGGTCATTTTATTCCAAAATGTTAGTTTTAAATTTAACATCATCTTCATCTTTGATTACACAAATTTGTGATATTTTCATTATAAATCTCACACCATAAGAAACAGTATCCACCCTCCCTTACTATTTAAAGTTTCAAATGAAACCTAAAAATTTATGCGGCAGAAATAGATAAAAAGAAATTGTACCTTAACTCATAAGGATGCTAATGACACTCACTTTTGGCAGAAAACAAATTTTTAATCCAGTATCTATAGCTAGCACAAACTTAGTCAACAACCCACTGATGCATATTGTAAAGCGTCTGACAATAAGGATATACCAACTTCATAGTTTGTCCTACAAACAACATCCTTTTCTCATCAGCCATTTTTTTCTTGGTTAAATTACTCTCACACTCAAATTTTTATAATTTAAAATTTTTAAATTAAATTTTTATATTTATATTTATTTTTTATTAGATATTTCTTATTATTTTTTATTAAATTTTATTAGTAATTGATATATGTGAATAATTATTCATTAATAATTTATAAACTAAAAGGTATATAATTTGCTATTTCCTTTTAAAAAAATAGTTAGATAAAATATCATAATTTTCTCTAACTTTTTTCACACTTAAAATATATTTAAAAAAAATTATACTCTTGTTAGTGAATAAGTTAGTTAAAGTAATAAGCCTATGATTAAATAAGTAATAAGCCTATGTAGAATAAGTAATAAACTTGTATAGGATAAATGATAAGTCTAGATAGGTTAATAAATTATAAAGCTATTATGATTCTATTTCATGTACATATCTTCAATATAAATACATATGCATGGCTCATTGTTAAGCATGGCTTCATAAAATCTTCTCTCTCTCCCTCTTAAACCTTAGATATTTTCTCACTTCCCAACTTAACTAAACAAAACTTATCCTTTCTTTTTCTTCTTCTCCTTCTTTCTTCTTTTGATTCCATGAGTCACGACATCTATCTAGTGGCAATCTAGTATTTGTGGTGACTGGTAGTCATCAATTTTGGTGAAAAATCAAATCTATCTAGAAGCATGTGCACAAGAGTTCGGATCTATTTGGGAGGTTTCAGAGTGTGTGAGGTAGAGAAAAACATATCTGGGTTGACAGAGTAATAGATCAGCTCAGTTCTAAGTGGCAAGTAAGGACCACATGTAGAGAACTCCAACAGTGCGTGAGGAACTTTCTAGTGACATGCTTCTTCCTATAGCTTCTCTGGCAGTTGGCACACCTCCCTATGTGGTTGGATATTCGGTTTGGAAAGTTTTATTATAGTTTTCCTATTTTTTTATAATTTTGATGCTGTTTTTTCTGATTTTTTGGTTGAATAATCTATGATGGTTGACCCCACTTCTAATCTAAGTACCAAAAACAAAAATACAACCTTCGAGAATTAAGAAAAATCAGAATGCAAAACCTTCTTTTCAAATCTGATCCCAACATCAACTAGAATTACTGATTGGAAATTGGATATAGAAGGCCGATGTATATTGCTTGGAGAAGAGTTGTTGAATACTTCTTTGAGGGCATTGAAACGGCATATCACCTAACTTTGAATCCTCCTACAGATGACACCAAAGTTAAAATGGATGGTGGAAGATCGACATTTGTTTAGCCTCTTGTGTAATACCTTGGCAAGTGAAGTTGAGGATAATACTATTCATTACAAAACAGTCAAAGACTTGTGGACTTTCCTCTAGAGGCTGTACTCAGGAAAATATAATCTATATTAGATATACAACTTATGCATATCATTGTTTTAGCTCGAAGGAAAAAGTAAAAATATTCCACAAATATATTCAAATGTTAATCATCTTTTTAAGCAGAAGAATGCTCTTATTCATATTACTACGGATATTGAGGAGACACGAACTCAACGATAACAATTGGGAGCTCTATGTTTTCTTATGGATCTACCCCCTAAATTTAACATTGCCTGTCAACAAATCCTAATCTATTCTGAACCACTCACATGGGTAAATGCATTTTGTCATGTTCTTCAAAATATTGGAGATGTGCCTTGTCAATCTATAACTCCTAGTGAGTCATCTACTTTGATTACTAAAGGGTGTTGTGGTAGTAGTAGATGAGGAAAAGGAAGGGGTCTGATTCTAATAATGCCTACATCTATCATTATTGCAAAGAACCTGATCATATCAAGAGAAATTGTCATAAATTAAAAAATGCACCACCTTGATTTGCACATACTATAACTAATACTCCTGCACCAGAGTCTGAGCTTACTTATGGAATAATCATATCTGAAGAGGAGTATGCTTGATATCTTCAATTCCAAGCCTTTTAGCAATCATCACCTATCTAGTTCCTTGCCATTATGGTTTAAAAAGGTAATATTCCTGCGTGTCTCTCCAGTTCCAATACTAGATGGGTTATTGGTTTAGGTGCTACTAATCATATGACGGGTAATACAAGTATCTGGTCTTCTTTTCATAACTCATCTGCCTCTCATGTTACTTTAGCTAATAGGTCCACTGCTTCTATTGTTGGAAGTGGTACAGTTAATATCATACCTAATATTTCTTTATCCAATATTTTATGTCTTCCTATGTTCCTGTTCAATTTACTTTCTGTCAACCAATTAACACGTACCTATAATTGTGGCATTTTCTTTTTTTCTTGGTTATTGTGTTTTTCAAGATCGTTTGAGGAAGAAAATTTTTACTAAGGGATACAAATTTGGTGGGTTGTACATGCTTGATGAAAAAGTTCCTCTGCCAATTTTTGCATCTGCTAGCCTCACTCCACATCAATTACATTGTCACTTGAATCATCCTTATTTAGCATCTTTAAAGAAATTGCATCCTAGTTTAAGTTCTGTTTCTACTTTAAATTGTAAGTGATATCAGTTTGCTAAGCAACAACGTCAATGTTATTATCCCCTTTTGAGTTAGTACATTCAGATATTTAGGGTCCTTGTACTATTTTTTTCTAAATTTGGTTATCGTTATTTTGTTACTTTTATTGATGACTATTAGAGAGTTACTTGGCTTTATTTGATAAAAATTTAATCAGAATTGTTTGATTTTTTTGTGTCATTCATGTCAAAATTAAAAATCAATTTCAAACACCTATACACAACTTTTGAAGTGATAATGCTAAAGAATACTTTTCAATAAAATTTTCTTCTTGTTTGTCACAATGCAGTATAATTTACCAATCATCTTGTGCAATTGCTTCACAACAAAATGGAGTAGCTAAAAAAAAATCGTCACCTATTGGAGGTAGCTCATGCTTTCTTGTTTCAAATAAAAGTGTTTGAGGTGTTCTAGGTAAATGCGATTGCTATAACTTGTTTTTTGATCAATCCTATGCCATCTTTGATTCTTGATGGGTAGTTACCTTATTCTCTTTTGTTTCCCTCTCAGATATTATTTTCTCACACTCCACGTGTTTTTGGCTGCACATGTTTTGTTCAGGATCATCTTCCTCAAATTACTAAGTTAGATCCTCGATCTTTGAAATGTGTCTTTCTTGGACATTCTCGAATTCAAAAAGGGTATCAATGTTATTCTCCTAAATTGGGTTGTTATGTTGTTTCTTCTAAAGTTAATTTCTTTGAGTCCACTTCATTTTTTGGATCTTTTGAATCTTCTTTCTCAGTGTTAGATTCTGAATTTGTTTATTAACATTTCCTTATGCATTCCACTCCTCAGGATTCTCAAGTCTCTTCTACTAAAACTTAAACTTCTCCTCTTATTAGGTATGTTTACTCTAGCGAAGTGTAGGTACCAGATGCAGCTCATCCTTCTACCATTATTGAGACATCAAGTAGAACACTTGTTATAGACATCCCATCAGCTTCATCTCCCCTATCAGCTTTTTCCTCATAAAATCTGCTTCCTGCGTCCTCTTATCTTGACTTGCCTATTGCTCAACGAAATGGTATTCATAGTTGCACTCAAAAAGGTACTCATAATCACCCTTATCTAATTTCTATCTGTGTCTTATTCATCTTTGCCTATCTCATCACAATGCTTTATTGCCTCATTGGATTCTATTCTTGTTCCTAAGTCAGTTTCAGAGGCACTTTCTCATGATAGATGGCATGCTACTATAGAGGAAGAAATGATGGCTCTTAAGGCCAATCAAACTTGGGATGTAGTGCCTTTACCGTATGGTAAGCAACCTATTAAGTACAAATAGGTGTTTATTATAAAAGTTAATTCGAATGATTTTGTTGCTTCATTGAAAGCTCGCTTAGTAGCAAAAGGGTATGCTCAGACTTATGACATCAATTATACCGAAACTTTTTATCTTATGGCTAAGATTACTTTTGTTAATTTTTTATCTCTCTGGTTGCCTCTTAAAACTATGTTCTTCAGTAGTTTAATGTGAAAAATGCTTTTCTTTATGATGATCTACTTGAGGAAATATATATAGAGCAAGCACCTGGTTTTGTTGCTCAGGGGGAATCTGAAAAAGCCAAAGTGTGCAAGTTGAAAAAAGTCTTTGTATGGATTGAAATAGTCTCCTCGGCCCTGGTTTGGAAAATTTAGTGATATGACATGGAATTTAGGATGTAGAAAAGTGACAATGACCATTCTATTTTCTATAAACAATCAAATTTTGGTTGTATTCTTCTGACTATCTATGTGGATGATATTGTGATTATAGGTAGTGATAGTTTGGGTATTTCAAAATTGAAGACTTTTCTCCAAACCAAATTTCAAACTAAGGGCCTAGGAGTACATCGGTACTTCTTGGGTATTAAGATTGCTTGAAATAAGCAAGGAATTTTCTTATCACAAAAAAATATGAGCTTGATCTTTTGAATGAAATAGGTTTGCTTAGGACCAAACCATATGATACCCTTATGATTCCAAATGTTAAGCTTGGAATGGAAGACAGAGAACTACTAGAAGACCTAGAACAATACATACAGTTTGTGGGAAAAAATGAACAATCTTTCTATCACCAAGCCTGACATTTCTTTCCCAATTAGTGTAGTAAGCCAGTTAAGGAATTCTCCAAGAACTTTTTATTAGGATGCAATTATTCACATATTAAAATATTTGAAAAAGACACTTGGGCATAGAATCTTATACAAAAATCATGGCCATTATAGAGTAGAAGGCTTTTCTGATGCATACTAGGTAGGATGTCTTATGGACCAAAGATTTATTTCAAGATATGGTGTGTTTGTCGGTGGAACTGTTGTGTCCTAGAAAAGTAAGAAACATGCTGTTGTATCTTAGTCAAGTGCAGAATCTAAATATCAAGCTATAGTTCATGTTACATCTGAGCTTGTGTGAATTTCTTACCTTCTTTGTCAACTTGGGATTAAGTCCTTTGGAGCTATGTAGCTATGGTGTGATAATTGGACTACCACTTGTATTGCTACAAATCCAGTCTTTCATAAGCGAACAAAGCATAAAAATGTTGATTGTCATTTTGTTAAGCAGAAACTCCAAGAAGGAGTAATTGATCTTAGGCATATCAGAACTAGGGATTAACTTGTTGACTTATTTACTAAGGCACTTTCGGAAAAACGAGTTGATGATATTTTTAATAAGCTGGACCTGTTTGATATCTATGCTCTAGCTTGAAAAGGGGTGTTAGTGAATAGATTAGTTAAAGTGATAAGCCTATGTATGACAAGTGATAAACCTATATAGGATAAGTGATAAATCTAAATTGGTCAATAAATTATAGACCTATTAAAACTCTATTTCATATACATATCTTTAATATAAATGCATATGTCTGACTTATTGTTGAGCACGGCTTCATAATATCTTCTCTCTCTTCCTCTTAACAAATCTTATAAGCTTGAGTCTGTATTAATTATCATGAATTTTGTAAGTGTCAATTTTTTAAAGCCTAAGACTTTAATGAAAAGTATTGATATCTCACATTTTTTCAGAGAAAATAATATCTAATTTAATTATAATTATGATAACTTTTTTATTGTATTTTATATCTAAATAATTAATTATATGATTTTAAAATTAACACATATTTATAATAATGCGAACTTGAATCTATTTTATCATAGCTAAAAAATTTATATGAAATTCTATATCAATATTCGCTAGGACCAAATTGACAAAACTTTGTTTATGAACCTTATTTTTATTAAATTGATGAGACTTCTTAAGAAATTTGTCCGACCAAATACATTCTGTTTGCAATATTCAAACCGTCCCATATTGGAAGAAGTTATGAGAGGAAACATGTCCAAAAACAGAACAAGACAGACCTATGAAAGAGAAAACACTGGTCCAAAACCAAAAGTCCAAACTAACCCCAACAACTTTTTTTTTTTTCTCTTTATCCTTTTGGGTACCAATATCATAATACTTTGCAAGGTATAGTTAATTTTGAAAATATATATATGGGTGGATATCAATTAGCATTAATATCAACCAAAATTATACTTATACAATTATATAATTTTTTATAAAATCATTTTTTTTATAAAATTCACCGATAGATTTAAAATGCTTATCGTACAAATTATTTTTACAAAATTTTATGTCAATAAAAAATTTAATATAAAATATAGGTATGAAATATAAGAAGATTTCAACTATTTGATTGTATGTATATTATTCTTCAAAATTTTTAAAATTTTATATGCAAAATAAATATGATAACTATTTGTAATTGAATGATTGAATTAAAAAAAATTATATTATAAAAAATTATTAATTAGTAGAAGTATTATAAATATATATTTCTATCATAATCATATATGAGTATTATGAAAGCAAATCCAGAAAGCAAATATGTGCATTTAGTGGCAAAGCTTCAAAACTTTTCAAAATCATATATGAGTATTATGAAATTATAGTAAAATCTCTATTAATTAATACTCAATAAATTAATAATCTTCATTAAATAGTAATTTTTCTAGTCCCGACTTAGGCTAACAAGTTAAATTAATAATTTTAATAAAATAATAAGACAATAATTTTTTTGAAAACCTTAGATAACCCCTTAGTCCCATTCATATTATAAATTAATAATCACTAAAATTACATATTATATATTCCTAAAATATGAGTCTATTGTTATTTATTTTTTATTAAAATTTAAATCTAACTGAATCTTATTCTTAATTTTTCTTCTTGCATCTAAAAGCCCTGGAGTTGAATTCTTATATTAAAATAAGAAATCATAAAGAGTCATTGATGCTTTAAGTTCTGCGTAACAAACTCCAAAGCTATTATATCATCCTCAGCTTCATCATTGGTAGGATTTTTAGTGATGATAGCAACAATTTCTTCTAAACTTGAGACCTCTAAACTTGTATCAATTCACCAAGATAATCCAATAGATAATTTATATAGATTTTATTATAGTAGCCCAAATCATTGATCATCGTCTTAAATTCATTAATATCTTTTTCATCTAAATGATCATTTAAGTTCTTTGAGGTCATTTGTTCCACAGAATGAATTTTGTAATGTCGAAAATAACTCACAATCGTCTTTGCATGAACATTTATTGTCCAAGTTGAGACTGCAAGATTGATTGCATCCAAAACATTTATCTTTTACTGATTGCTTTGCCCCAATTCATAGCCCTCCAAAAGTTTACGATAAAATCTTCTATGATAATGCATCTTGAAATTTCTTATTATCACTACATCACATGGTTGGGTTTTTGATATCATGTTGGGTGGCAAAAAGAATAGCTCAATATTTTGTAATCCTTCAATATTCTTTGGATGGGTTGGACAATTATCTATCACCAAGAGAATTTTTCTTCTTTGTATTTTGTTGTCAAGCTATCAAACATATTCCTCAAAAAACATTGCGGTCATCCATGATCTTTTGTTGGCATGATATTGACAGTTCAAAGAATTCATATTTACATTCTTGAAGCAACATGGTTTTGCATACTTTCCAATGATCCATAGAGAAATTTTTTCTGAGTCATCTTCATTACAACAAACAACAATTGTAAGTCTTTCGCTGTCTAGTTTTTTTTCCTTCAAGTTGCTTTCTTGCAAGAAAGTGATCAAGTTGCAACCTATAAAACAATCCTGTTTCATCCATATTAAAAACATCTTTCATGGTAGATTAATCTATTTTTTCCCTTGCAAACTCCAATTTCTTCTCCATGTCTTGTATATTAACTAACCCACTTTCCCTAAAATGTCGAAATGATTTAATTCCATCTCTTAACTTGAACTTATCAAGCTAGCCTTGAGATAAGTTGAATTCTGAAGTCTCTTCAAGGTTTAATATTTTCATAGTCTCTTTTGTCTTTTCCAAAATTAGCTCACTTGTTATATTCACACGATCTTAGTATTGAAGAAACCACTCATAAACAGACATCTCCATGTCTGGAAACTTTGATGATTTAAACCGCTTAGACTGACCACTTTTTTCTACATCAATCTTGAGATACTCTGATGATCAGTTGAGTGCATTTGATATTGTACCTTAACTAACTGTCAAGTGAAAATTTTTAGAAACCCATTGCCACAATTCTTTTTGAGTACATGTACTATACTTACATAATGCTTTATGCATTTGATCAGTTATGGTCGATTTATGAATGCCTTTTAGATGGGAAGCCATATTTTAACAATGAGATATAAGAAGACTTTGTGTTTGTTCATTATACAAGAGGACTTTATGGTTCTTTACATACATAATATTGTTAGTTTGATTCATTGTATGCATTTAATAAAATGGAAGTGAATATGTATCGTTTAGCATTCCTTAATCTTTATGACCTCTTGATAATAGAAAAATAATATCAATTACATTAAAGACATTAATACAATTAAATAATACTTGCAAATCAAGTATATATGAATTGGTTTATATTCCTTAGACTTTTAGCCTCCTTTTATTAATAGAATAATTTATATTTTTATAAAATAAAATAAATTTT
>JANHAO010014367.1:0-15355 GCA_026873985.1 Saraca asoca | reverse complement strand
ATAAATGATGGTGGTTAGGGGGAATGAATCTGGACCCTTCGGTGGAGCCGAACTTGGCTCTATTTAAGGGAGGGGGAACCCCTTCTGCCTCTGCACTAAGAAAACCATGAAGATACTGGATGAACCACCATTACTTCCGGTGTTCTGGCTCTCCACTGGGGCATGTGTATGGCTTGCTGCATAGAGAACTCAGAAGATTTGGCTTCTCCGATAATATGGAGGGATCTCATATGGATCTCGGATTATGTCCTCTTAGCGCTGCCTTAAGGTAATTGTTTGGTAGGCCAAGTTCTTGGCTCTTCCTAATTTGTTTCCTTTACAAATTAGAACAGGAGTTGGAGGCTGGAAAAATAAGAAGCAATTGTGCTGCCACCAGGGAAACATTGGGAAGAAAAATTTGAGGATCCTGGAGGGCCTATGAGCTCTAATTAGTTAGGGTGGGGCCCTTTGTGGTTATCCCTTTCTCTTAGTTATAGCTTTTCCCTTTGTATTTTGGTTGGTTTGTATCTAGTGGTTTCTGATGTAGTTTTACCTCGTTGAGGCCTTTTAATGAATAAAGTTTCTTTTTGCAATCTCCATATGTTGTTCTTGTTTCTTGTACAAGCATGGTTTAAACAATTTGTGTGGACAGCAAACACTTGGTCATAAGTGAGCTGCAAATTGAAGTGACCTCTGATCTCATGGCCAAATAAGTTGATAAGTTCGTATGAGAGCTGTGAAATAAGAGTGAGCGATCTCGTTCGTGGGCCGATCTCGTAGCCAATTAAGCAAATAAGTTTGCATGAGAGCTATAAAATAAGAGTGAGCGATCTCATGCTCAGGTCGATCTCATGGCCAATTAAGTAGATAAGTTCGCATGAGACTGTGAAATAAGAGTGAGCAATCTCGTACTTGGGCCGATCTCATGGTCAATTAAGTAGATAAGTTCGCATGAAAGCTGCAAAATAAGAGTGAGCAATCTCATGCTCGAGCCGATCTCATGGCCAATTAAGTAGATAAGTTCGCATGAGAGCTGCGAAATAAGAATAAGGGATCTTGTGCCCAAATAAAGAAGTGGCTGATCTTGTGCCCAAATAAAGAAGTGACCGATCTTGTAGTCGGGGCGATCTTATGCCCAAATAGTGATCAATCTTATGGTCGAGGCGATCTTGTGCTCAAATAAAGAGGTGACCGATCTTGTGGTTGAGGCGATCTTGTGCCTAAATAAAGAGTGTCGTTTAGGCAAGTCACTTGTTTGAAGAAATTTCGAAATCAATAAGGATATTCAAAATGTTTACATAAATTACAAAAATTACAGAGATTTAATAGATAGTCCTGATAGTAGGAGACTGCTCTTGCTCGGGATCCGACCGAGACGATCCAAGCTGCTGCCTGGAGGGTTACACAACATAGTCTTGCAAGCGACCTCTTTTGATGAGATCTTCGATAGCATCCCTTAGCGCCCAACATTCCGAGGTGATGTGCCCGAACTCATTGTGATATGCATAAAATTTGCCTTGGTTGAGTCTGGATTTATTGGGATTCTTCAAGGGTGGAGGCTTTTTGAAATCTTTTCTATCACTTTCCATCGTGAAAATCTTGTCTTGGGCATCCAACAAAATGCCATAGGTGCTATGGCGACCTGAAAATGGGGGTCGTTCATCCTTGCTCTTCTTAGCAAGCTGATGATCGGAATTGTCATTTCCTTTTCCAAGGTTACCTTTCTTCTTGCTTTGGGTCGAGCTACTCGTCTCAGGCTTGCACAGACTAAAAGTCTCTTCCCATCTAATCTGCTTCACAGCTCGCTTATAAAATTCACCCAGGTTGTTAACTAGGGATTTATACAAACTTTTGAATAGCTTTCCATATATGCGAAGTTCCGCTGAGATGGCAGTCAGGATGGCCTCATCTAAGGGCTTCTCAACATTATTAACCTCATACTTGAAGTGGGCAATATAGTCTTTCAACGTTTTGTGCTTACTTTGGAAGATAGTAGCAAGATGGCACAGGGACACGAGCTGCTTCTTCAGCACCCTATACTAGTCGATGAACTTGTCCTGGCACTCCTCCCAATTGCAAATGCTACAAGTTGGGGGCTTTTGAACCATATTCGAGGAACTTCACCCAATATAGCGGGGAAAATGCAGTACCTGATCAAGGGTTGCAAGTCTGAAGATCCATTTGGATGTTGAACAGGTCCAGATGGTTATGAGGATCACTATCTCCATCGTATAGCGGAATGGCTGGAACTTTAAGTTTGCATGGGAGGGACTCCTCCTTGATTTCCCTTGAGAAAGGAGTTCGTTCCCCAAAGTGAACTTGGCTATTTCAAGTTTGAGGAAGCTCCTCCAAATCTTTACTCTTTGAAGAAGGTTTTCTACCAAGACATCCAAGCCGCCCAGTCATTGGCTAGAGACTTGGAGGCTTGGTTCACTTTTCCGGCCATGCAGATGGTGATTCGAAGTCCGTTCTCAGTCAGTTTCACCGAAATGCTCAAATCTTGGTGCGACGGTCTCAGCCCATCCTTGCACATTCTGAGCTTGTGCTTGTACTAATGTTATGACTGTTTTAGCCAGCTCCCCTATCATGTTAGCAATGAGAACTAGTTGTACAGAGCTGGCTGGAGGGATGCCAGTGGTTGTTCCGATGACAGGAGTGATGAAGGAGTCTATCGTCGAGATGTGACCCTCCGGAGGATGGGGTTGAACATTTGAAGCTCTGGTAGCTCTTACCTTGGCCATTATAGTAGGAGATGAACCAGAATAGATGAGATCCCCACAAACGGCACCAAAATATTAACAATGGATTTTGGTATTGTGCCAAACTCCAGCCAACAGGGGGATTCTTTTAGGATCTCGAACTATTAATCGATTCTAATGCAAAAGATCAGTAATACACACTCAAAAAGGAAGGAAGAGCAACAGGGAAACACAAGGTTTTTAATGTGATTTGGCTAAATCCAGACGGTACTGGACCCTACGTCCATGGTAATGTATTATTTTGAATGTATTTTTAGAGAGTTTCAGCATACAAGTTTCCTCTCACCCCCTCTATAGAAGGCTCCTTCCTCATATTTATAGAGGAGAGGAGGTTACAAATGTAATTGTACATGTAGTAAACCTATTATGTCAAAATTTAATGTACAAGACTTGAACAGACAAACTAAATCCTGAAATTTGGCTACTGCAGATTGCCTGATGCAGGTGGGCCCTGTATGTCTATTAGGCAGAGTGTGATTTTGATTCTCTATCTAGTGAGTTCTTGGGTTGCTAGTCACGCCTCGCTAACTAATTCTTTTGGACTAGAAGTGTTGGTTCCTTCGCGATGATGAGGTCAAGCTCGATCTGTCAAGGATGAGTTTAAGCCAAAAAATTCATTCTACGATATGAATTGGAAACATAGCGCTCTAAGTGCTCTTCATGCTGGGTATTCGCCATGCTCGGGTCATTTGCTAACCCTTCAAACATGATCTAGATTACTCATATAACACTCGTCAAATCAACAGTTGTCACCCATGTTTTCCACCATAATGCCGGTTCACGAACCTAGCTGAATCACTAGTGGCAAATGGTGTTCCGTTCTGGACAAGTCTATAGCTGCTTATTTCCATGAAGCTTGAAAGATAGTACACAGTTGGAGTTGTTTGAGGCAAAGAAGCTCATTCACAGTGATACTCAAGGAAGAACTCCAAAAAATGAAAACAATCTATGCCATCAAACCACCGGCATCCTTAAACTCGCACCTTCGGCCTCCGCGAGCCTAAAACAAATAAAAGCTTGTATCAAAGTTACTTAGTTCCTTGCCTCGTCACCTCTTTGTCTGCACCAAGCTCTTAGCATTGGAATAGTTATTAGGCTTTCAGCTTGAGAGAAGTGATGCAGAGATCGTGCTTAAAGCAGCAAATATTAGTAGTGTAGTGATGATAACCAAATGAAGAATCCATATGCGTAACTCCTTATATGTTGCCACATTGGGAGGTGGCAATTTCAAAAGCCACTAGAGTCTGCAATGCAACCATGGAGCTAAGGATGTACTTGTCAACATGCATTACTTCATGGTTTGATGTCAACGATGGAGTTCAAAACAACTATAGTCCGAAATGGCCGCAAAGCATTACGAGATGAAGTGCATTCTAAATGACCTCAAGCCTATACCTTTAGCCCCTGCGAGCTCAATGCCATATCGAATAGAAACTTGAAGTTATGGCAATTGCATGTATCAACAACATTATGGCTCATATTTGAATGGCCTAAGATATCATTTCTTATCTATTTAAATAAACTGGACACAATTTCCTGTCTTCACATTAGATGCCCGTTAACAGCTAGTTTTTTATTCTCTTTATGCAGAGCCAAAGCAACATCCTTGTCTAATAGGATACTATACTAGAAACTAGCTCCTGGCCCACACTGCATCTAAGTTGCACTGGCCGAGACACATTCTCTGAGCACTTAGCCTAACAAACATATGTATCACCTTGCCTGGTAAAAGTACATTGTTGAGAAGATCCATAAATATACGCTGCCCAGTTTAAGCAAATATATATCGCTGTGGATTACAAATTGAAGAGCACGCAAGCTCCCTACTTTTTGAAAGTATATGCATAATTTATCATTAAAAAAATGTAACTTTCTCGCATGGTCTATCTCAGCATTCAATTTATGGTAATTAGAAGATAGCTCTTATGCAATCCATCTGAGCATTCTGCTCACTACTGGCTAAAACACTTCTGCGGCTTCTTGAACTGTTGCGAACTAAGGTCATGTCTCTCATATCTCAAAATTCAATTTATGAAATCGAGGCCACGCTCTTTTGCAACCTATTGCTTGTAGCTCTCATGCGACCTATTATTCATAGCTCTCATGCGACCTCATCCTAATCTCAAATAGCTCGGCACATCTGGTGTAATGCACTAAGCCTCTAGAGCTCATCTTAAATAGCTCGGGCACACCTGGTGCTACGCACTAAGCCTCCAAAGCTCATCTCAAATAGCTCGGGCACACCTGGTGCAATGCACTAAGCTTATCTCAAATAGCTCGGGCACACTTGGTGCAATGCACTAAGCCTCCAGAGCTCATCTCAAATAGCTTAGGCACACCTGGTGTTACGTACTAAGCCTCCAGAGCTCATCTTAAATAGCTCAGGCACACCTGGTGCAATGCACTAAGCCTCTAGAGCTCATCCCATCTTCAGATCAGGCGCACCTAATTGCCCCTCATCAAGCTTCAGTAGTGCTCCCAATTATTTATTGATAGCTCAGACTCGCAGCTCTCTTGCGACCCATTGCTCGTAGCTCTCATGTAACCCTTTGCTCATGGCATACATGTCAGCTCGCTTTTGTAGCACACCTAATCACTTACCAAAAGGTCGCTCTAATGGCATGCCAAAACGCCCTCACATCTCTCGATGACTCGAGCACATCAAATTGTTCATAATACTCCTCACTCCGCCATAACTTGGGTGCATTTAATTGCTTACGAAACTATTTAATTAAAGCATGAACTAAGTGTCGTCAAACTCATACTGCTATTGGCTTACTATTTTCCTACTAACATATAGCTCGCTACTGGGCAAATCATGTTGGAACTCAAATTTGTCTACGAAGTAGATCGATTTCATTAATTGCATGTTTATCTCCACACCTGGTTAAGCATGATATGCGAAAGCGATTTATGAAGAGATTTGAATATTATCTTCTGTGATGTTTAGCGGTTAGTCATACACTCGAAATATCGAGAAAATATGATTCTCATTACAGAGCTTCTTTCAACGACGAGCTTATTCATGTCAGCATGGTATATCGAGCTTTTGCTTATGGAAGTCTAACTCAAAGTCCGCAAAGTGTACTGAGAGTTAGGGGGTTAATGTTATATATATTTTCTGGTACTATGAGAAATGGTCTTTCAAAAGCCCAACAAACAAGTCCAACTGGAAGGCCTAGATCATTCAGCTCATCATAATAGCTAGCTCGCAACAACTAGCTCCCAGTTCATCACAGCAGCTAGCTCTTAGTTCTAGCTCTCAGTCTCAGAGGAAAGCTCTAACTCTTTCGTAGCCATTATCAACTTGTAGGGCCCACTCATAGAAAGTAATATGCAAAGGACAAGTCTACAGCCTACAAAAGCCAGCTTGCAGGAGTCCAAGATGTCTTTTATATTTATTATTTGATGTAACATATTTATAATTTATTAAATTATATTTGTACCCCCTATTTCTATAAATAAGGGGTTAAGCCATTGTATTAGGGACCCCGGGAATTTATGTCGAAACTCTGTCAAAATGGGGGAAGCCATGAATAAACACTTGTATCCTGTAACTTTCATTGAAAAATAAAATCAACCATGGACGTAGGGTCTGGTGCCGTCTGGATTTGGCTGAATCACGTTAAAAAATCTTATGTTCCCATTGTTCTTCTTCTTCTTCTTGCTGTCTATTTCCATTTACTGCCTAAATTAGCTAGATTATAGTTTGAGGCAACAAGAGTTGTACAGTTAACTGAGATTTGGGTCCTCTGAACCAAATTTCACCATTAACAATTGTTGAACAATCTTCAATTGTTGCAAATATATTGCAAGTGCAAAATGAACAAGAAACCACATATGACTATAACCTAAAAAGTATCCAGTAAAATAGATATCAAACTCAAAATAATTCTTTTCTCAGAAGGTGCTTACAATTATTCAAGCAATGAGCAATTCTAACTTATTCAATTAGATCAAGATGTCTTCCCCAAGCCAAACCAAAAAAATTTCATAATAACTAATCCAAGTTAACAATAGGTGAAATTGAAAAACTTTATTAAAAGTTTATTATCTTCATTGTAGTCAATTGCCAACCAAAATAAAAATGCTCGAAAGCCAAAAAATGAGTTCAAAAACCCCAAAAAAAATGAAGATTCAAACTAAATTGAAGATTAAATTTGATAATAAATCAAATTGGAAAGGACAACAAACAAATTACACCAAAAAGACATAGACTAATAAATTCAAGCTTAAATAATTCAAAACTTGGGTTATAATGTTGAGCAAAGAACAAAGCATGTGTAACATTGATAAGATAGTAACCTTGCAACAATAAGATCTCAAAATAGCATGCTCCTATACTAGTATTATAATTAAGGCACTTAGCCATTGGTTTTAATCCCACTATAATAAAGTTTTGGCTTTACTTAGCTACCTCCTATTATCTTGACAATCATTAGATAATTAGTGGAACTTAGTTGTTTTACTTGCAAGAATCATGTGTGTGTGTCCAGATCAAAACCTAAACTAACAAGGAAGAAAACTAGTGCATTAACATCTTTGGGAATGTATAATGCCTATAAAACAAACTAAAAGAAAAAACTAACCCCTATATTTTTTGCTACCTCATTGACATAAGTGTTGTACAGTTTCTTATGAACATGAAACCATAGCTTTGTTCTTCCCATTGAATAACCTAACTCTTTTGCCTACATAACAATATATACCAATTTAGGCAATGTATCCTAACTATATAACACACATACTTAAATGACAAGGCATGGAAGAAAACTAGTTTAGTCCTTTTCCTAGCAAAGCTTTTGGAGCCAGTTGTGTCTACAACCTGGTGCTTTTAACGATTTAAAACATTTTTTATCACATCTTGTATAACAACAAGGACATTATTATGGACATATGTGTGTACATATTGATTAAAGAGTGTACATTACATTAGACCTTATACTTCTTCTCATTGTTCTTATCATTGATTGTCTTCCATTGATCTTGATGAAACCTATACCTTTTCATTCATTTTCTCTATGCTCAAGGAAGAACCAATGAACTCATGCCATAACCTCTTTTTAAAGTCCTTCCACTTTCTGCCTAAGTTCTTAAGTGTCCAAGACCCTACAACAAAATTTACTACAATATATTAAAATGTTGACTCCAAAGAATAATGAAAACAACTTTTGTTAGTGTATATAATGAATATAATACCAAAATCAAAACAATGTAAAATAATTTTTTACTACCTTAATTTTGTCATCAAATATTTTATTTTTCCAAGTCTTAGGTACCTTCCTCCAATTAGCATAAGTGATTGGGATGTTAATAGGCTCACTAGTTAATTGCCCCAGAATTTGTCCATATATGCTAGTGACATCTTTAGTTGGTGCACCAAGCTTATCAAAAGGGATAACTATCTTTCAATTCTATAGTTCCTAGACATCTGTTATCTTCATTATAACCACCTTTCTAGATCCATTATGATCTATTTTGTAAATGAATGTTTAATTTGTATAACTAAATAAAACAAGTACTATCTATTAATGAGACATTTACCTATAATCATGATTCTCCAAGGACCTCTAGATGGTGGAGGGATGTTCATCAATTGCCATATGCTATGCTAGGGTGGTGAAGGGTCCGATACCACATGTTGGGATTGTGAAGGATTCATTGATGCCTCATGCTGAGCTGATGGCAAATTTGATGACACATGCTAATGAGGGTGCTCAATGGTGCAATGTGGTAAAGGCTTAGAATGAGCATGTGACGGAAGTTATGGTGGATCATATGAAGCAAGGCATGATTTGCTTGTGTTTCTAAATAGGTTTTTCTTTGGCATAGCTATAAAAAAATTTAACAATAGAAGTTAAAAACTTACAAAAGACAAGTATAAATATAATTTCAACAAGTAGAAAAATTAAATTTAAATATAACTAATTATCAATAATGAATTTTGAAACAAAAGAACAAAATAAACAAAATACAATGTCCATCCTTTTGTAGATATCATTCTAGCTATTTTGTTCTTCATTGTCCATATTATTATCTAGATCTCATAACCATGGCCTCATTATCTACATTCTCTCTCATAAGGCTTATGGTTTCAACATCATCAGAGAAGAATAATTGAAAGTCTTATGCTATATGTGGCCCAATCTCACAAAACGTTTCCTTAACTTCCTTGCTCATATCATACAAGTCCCTTGGTTTTAAGTGGAAAACAACACTCCAATCTTGGTCCACTTCATTATCCACATTGTACACCATATGTGCTTTTAAAGCTAATAAGTATGGGTTATGCTCTTCATGTTAATAGTATGGATTAGTCGAGAGGAGTTGACAAAAGTAAACTGTAACCGATCATTTCTTATATCCCTATTGGTATTGACCCATTTACATTGGAATAAGACAACAGTAAATTTGCAAAGATAATTTAATTCAAGGTTCTTAACCAATTTTCCATAGTACCCTAACTTTGCAATTATATAAATTCAACTATTTTGCATTTTCAATCTTTCTTCTTGATCAACTATGCAAAACTTGAAGTCATTAATGTTATAAGTATTAAACCTCTTGGCTTGCCAAAGAGGTCCTTGAGCCAAAAACTTTAAATCATTAGACACCTCTTTTCAATTATCAAAGTTCATAATCAATAAAGATTCAAGTATTGTAAAATATTATTTACAAAGATTAAAATTAAATAATTATAAACCAATAAAGATATTCAAACTTATATGGTGAACAAACCATTTAATAACTTCTTTATTAATAGTTTTCTTCTCTACCTCTGATCAAGTTTGACTCCTAAGTCATCTCTTTGTTTGACTCCTCAATTCTTCAATGAATGGGTCAGTTACAGTGGAATTGAATAACACACATCTATATGCTTGTGCTATGTCCAATTATTTTAGTATAAAAGTTAAGACTGTTCCAACTAGTCTAGCTATCTTTGGAAAGATAGATGACTATTGATAGGAGTCACATTGATTAGAGTTGTCATCAACTCAATTGAATCTGGTTTCAATTTCATCTTGGTACCTTGAACATAAAGTACGACATTCTTCAGTTAAGTAACCTTCGGCTATGAAGCCTTTTGAATGAGCCTTACTTTTCATATAAGACTTTAAATGTCTCAAGTACCTATTAAATACAAAGTAAAACATACAAATATGATTGGCTAATCATTTAATTCCTATTATTGTAATTGTTACTAAAACAAATCAAATAGATGTAACTCTCAATGGGATACACTCATTAATAATGTATAGGTCTTCCACATTTTGCTTCCTCAACTAGATGAATAATCAATTGAATCATTATAGTCAAGAATGATGGCAGAAATAACATCTCCATGTGGCAAAATGTGAGTATGTTTCCTTCTTAAATCTTGTTAAGCTTAACTAGATTCAAAGATTTAACACAAAGTTATCTAAAGAATGAGCACAACTTAACTAAAACTGCATTTACTTTCTCTAGTAACAAATTACATAATGCCAATGGTAGTAATTGTTCCATAAGAATATGTGAATCATGGCTTTTCAATTCAAAGAGCTATTAATGTCTTAAATCAATACATTTGGAAATATTACTCAAATATCCATAAAATGTAGAGAAATATATCCTTTTAGCATTTGACAATGCAAAAAGTGCTGGAAGGTGCTTCTCATTCTCACTAGCCCACAGATCTTGTCTTACATTCATTACTTGTAGGTCTTTATAAGCATTAAGATGCTCCTTTGTCTTCCTTTGTTCATTACACAAAGTATAAATCACATTATCACAGACATATTTCTCAATATGCATAACATCATGAATAAACAAATTAAATTTCCAATATGGAAGTTGAAAAAATATACTCTTTTCTTCTTCTTCCATTGTTATGTTTCACTTTCATCTACCAATGTAGCTCAAGATCTTTTTCCTCCTTCTTTCATTTTAGACACCTTTCCATATATGACATCAATATTTTCTAATTGTTCCAAAATTTCAAAACCAGACAATATTTTTGATACGTCTTTCAACTTTGTGTTTCCATTGAATGGAGACTTATTAGACCTAAATCTATGAGATGCATCTAAAAGTGATGATGATGCATAAAGCACTATTTCTTACTATAGGGAAGACGTTAAGCTCAAAGTCAAAGTTACAAACTAGACAAGCCAAGCCAATGTGAGTGTTCCACCCAGACAAGTTTCCAACTCCAAAAAAGTCATCAATTGTCCATATTAGAGTTGCATGCATTTTGAACATTTTATTTATTGATGCATCATATGTTTCCACACCATCATTCCATAACTCTTACAATTCTTGGATAAGAGGTTGGAAGTAGACATCTATATCATTCTCAAGCATTGTCTTTGATGGAATAATCATTGAAAAGATAAAGAAGCTCTACTTCATACATAGCTAGGGAGATAAGTTGTAAGGGATTAAAATAACTAACTATATGCTATAATTGGTGCTCAAATTGCCATAAGGGTTGAAACCATCACTAGGAAGGAAAAGTTGCACATTTTGAAGATCTAAAGGAAATTTTAAGTATAATGAATTAAACATCTTCCATATTTTAGAATCATTTAGATGCCTCATTAAACCATCATTATTACTCTCTATAACAAGGCACTTCAAGTGCTTTGTAGTTCTAGATGACATGAATAATCTTCACAAATGTGGCTTAAGTGGAAAATAACATAATACTTTTGTAGGAGTTTTCTTCCTCTTCTTTCATTGTTGGGAGCATCCCTTCCATTATCATTGCTCTTTGGTTTCCATCTAGAGGCATGACATCTCTTGCACTTTTCTCTATAAGTAACCATTTGAACAAGCATGTGTCTTTGTGTAGATCAAACTGAGCATATTGATGATTTTCTTAGAATCATAGAAAGATTCAAGAATCTTTGCATGAGCAATATGGTAAAATAATTTATTTTATAATTTGTTAGTTAAGCAATAAAGTAATATTAGATATCAAATTCAAAGAAAACAATTGAGTCTTATATTAATCAAAAGGGAGTCTAAAATAAATTGCAAGGCAATTTGTATTATGTTGCATGCATTTTTAATGTCCTTAAGAATTCATTACATTTGTCATTATTGACCAAAGGCAAAATCTTAACCCCAAAAGAGAAAAAAAAACTTGAGTCTTATTACAATGGACATGAGGAAACCCATAATCAAGAGCCACTTTACTCTTCTGTACTAAATAACTAGGAAACATCAACAACTAAAAAAAGAAAATGAACTCCATTTTTTCAAATGCAATTAGATACATTAACATATGAAGCATCACTTCAATTCTTGTCCATTCCAAATGTGGGCTTCACATTATCCATAGCACCTTGAGCCATGTTCTTCTTTTGCTCTCTAGTCTATAAAAAAAATATAACAATTTAAAAAAAAAACACAACTCTAATATGTCAACTAGTGATCTAAAATGAGTTTTAGGATATGTCATGGTTGTGAAAAGTACGAGAAAATTTGAAAATAATGTGACAAAAAATGTATCAATGCAATCATGACATGTAAAAGCACTACAATGTTGCATTTATATCATTGATTCAGAATTGCAATTTAAAACACTTATTTAAATTCAAACCAGAATTAAAAATATTTGAAAAGGGAAAGGTAAAATTATGAATTTTCCATTTGTGAATTAATAACTTGTCGGAGAAAACTAGTAGCTTCCTCCCTGTGTTATTGAGCTTGTGTGCCACATGAGTTTCCAGCATCATTGGCCTTATTGGTAGCCTCTGCAATAGAGTCCTTTGTTGATGACATCCACTACTACAACCAAAATCATAGATCCAAAAATTAATAGATTACAGATGCAATAGATAATAGCGCAACTTAACAAAAATTGTGCAAAATGTTTTATAATATAGATCAATTATGTCATTTTGTATTCAAAGGTTAAAAGAAGATAAGAATTGGAATAAATAATGTCAAAAGATGAAATAAATTTTAATGAGACAAAAGAAGGATGCAATGCAATTACAATTTGTGTAGCCATTGCAATAATGCAAACACATGCCATAGCATTTTAAAAACATTTGCAATGTTATTTGTGATGTTATAAAAGCACTAATTATCATGCTAAATTGTGGTTTGTAACTACAATATATGCAATATTATTCTTGCACTAGACTCTGCAACAAAAATTTTAAGCAATTTTAGTCTACAATAGTCATATTTTCTACAATTTTGCTAATCATGACAACAACCTTAATTGTGATTTAGAATCATGATGCCACCCCTAACTACAACTTATAGTAATTTTTTAAGGCAATAACCCTCAATTTTTTTTTTTTGTATTTTTTACATATTAAGACATTGAAATGCATTTATGGTAGTAGCTGTAGTGTGTAAATTGAAAAATAAAATTATCCCTTCACCTAAGTTTGGTCATGGGTTTGGCCTGCATTGAAGTTTTGTTGCATGTTCGACATGTCTACTAAGTTAAAAGAACACAAGTTCGAAAGAGATAAATTGGCAATTTAATTCGAATGTTCTTAGCGATCTTGTTTGAGATTGAATATATAATGTTTTAGACTTGTAATTTAATAGTAACGCATACATGTAAGTAGGATCATATCATCAATGATAGGTGTCCATGTATTTCTACTTTTGAAACTCTGTGAGCCTATAATTTAAGAGCAAATTGCATCACCAAGTTCTATATTGACTTTAATTGTTGAACTTTTCTTATTTTGATATTTCTATTTTATCCTCTCATTAATATGATTTAAACTAATTTGGTCCCATAAAAAAATTTAATTTGAACTATTTGATTACACCCAATTAAATCTTTCTATAAGTTTATTGTATGATATATCAACATCCATGGTATATGGTCTTAAAAATCATTAGAAAAAAGTCTATGCCCACAAGGATTTAATCCATGTCATTTTTTGTTCTAGTGATAATTTTATATTGCAGTTGTTTGCAATGTGGTTGTGTTGTGACGATTGTAATGGCAAACAAATTGAAAAAAATTGAAGGTTAAAAACAAATTAAGATAAATTTCAATGTGAAATCGAACACAATAACAATATTCTAATTATAAATAAAAATTTAGTATTGTGGTACTATTTGCTACAAAGTTCATCCTAAACCACTATGGGAAATAACTCTTTAGCAAATTATGTAATTTGAATAATGAAAAAGCTACATAGATGTCTCATGCCTATATTTTTTGACAATTAACTTATGAAAGAAAGCTAAACATGGTTTTCACATTGCTAAGACTAAAAATTAAAGTATAAAATGTTTTAAATTATGTTCAAAAATTATTGTTTAATACTACTACTACAAAAAAAATTGTATTTAGCGGCGATTATAACCGCCGCTATTGCACTTCGCAACGGTTTTCGAAACCGTTTCAAATTCATGCATCGGGAAGTATTTAGTGGCAATTTTTCTTGTATTTAGCGGCAGTTTTAAAAACCGTCAGAAAAGCAAACATAGCAGTGGTTTATTTGTAATTAGAGGCAATTTTTTAGAATTTTTTTAAAAAAATATTAATTTTTACTGTATTTTTGTTGTGTTTAGCAGTGATTTTTTAAAAAAAATATTGATTTTTGCGGCGATTTTTATTGCATTTAGCGACGATTTTCTAAATTTTTTTTTTTAAAAAATATTTTTTTCGACGGTTTTGGTTGTATTTAGTGGTGAATTTTCAAAATTTTTTTAAAAAATATATTGATTTTTGCAGTGAATTTAGTGGTGGCTTTGCAAAAAAAATTTTAAAAAATTTGTTTTTTACGACGATTTTGATTGCATTTAGCGGTGATTTTTCAAAAATATTTTTTAAAAAAATTTGTTTTTTTGCAGCAATTTTCATTGTATTTAACGGCGATTTTTTAGAATTTTTTTTTTAAAAATATTGATTTTTGTGATAATTTTTGCTACATTTAGTGGCGACTTTTAAAGTTTTTTTAATATATGGATTTAATTAAATAACCTATAACAAAACATACAAAATAACCTTGAAAGTAGAAAACAAACTCTCCAATCTCATATTATAAATTAATTACAAATTATAAATTCATATATATGGGTATGTCTATACAAATAAGTTAAATATGAATAACACATAAAAGCCAAAATCTAGGACAGCGTGCTTAACTCATTTAGAAGGGCACAAATTAAGAATAGAGCCTCCAAGCCTATGACTATAGTCACTACAGGAAGACAATAACATATCATGTCACTACAACATAGAACACCCAATCTTGAGCACTCTTGATCATAAATGCAGCAAGACATCTAAATGCAGCTCATATGTCACTGCAACATAGAACACCCATCAGTAGATCAACAACTTCTGGTTCTGTGTTGCGCTATAGAGTGAATACAAAAAGGAAAACCAACAATCATTCTCTAACACATAGCCTCTATTCTACATTTCATCCCCAAAGACGTAGTTTACAATCACGAATAGCAAACAAATGGTTATATGTTGTACCTTTATGTGAAAACCAGGTTTTTTTTTACCAACAGATTATAAAGCCAAAATGTCAAGAACTATCAGAGCAATAAAAGTAGTAACTTGTAGAAGAAAGTCCAAAAGAACAGCCAATGCTGTGAAAATTGCAAAAAGAGAAATTGAAGATTAGCATTGACATAAA
>JANHAO010014366.1:0-15355 GCA_026873985.1 Saraca asoca | reverse complement strand
AATTATTATTAAATAAAACTAATCAAGTCTATATGATAATGTTATTATATAATATCTGTCTTCTAATAGAGGACGAATGAGAAAATTTTTAAATTTTTTTCCACTCCAATTTAAATCATGTATAGAATTTCTAAAATTCTTTTAATCTTCTTTTAATTCAAAATATTATCCTTGTTATCTATATTAAATTATTTATATATAATTAAATAATTATGTTAATTTAAAAATAAAATACTTATCAACATATGATTAGTATTATCTAATTTTAATCTTATAGATAATGCCTATCTAAAAATTTCTATTCCTTAAATTTTCACATTATCTTTAAATATCAAATATTAAATTTATTATTCTATAATTTTTATGTTTGAGATTTTTATCGCTTTTAAGTACTCACAATTTCAATTTTAATATTTTTGAAACTTCAAAACAAAAAACATTTTTGAAATATATATTTTATTAAAGATAATATATTAGTTATGACATTTATATATAAATATAACTAAAAAATATTTTAAGAATATATATAAACTCTTATTAATTAAATAATCAAATTTTCTAATATGAAGTAGTTAATTTTATTTTTAAGATATAATTTATAAATAAATTCATTTGAGTATTAATAAATTAAGAAAATATTTTCAAAAAAATAAAAAAATTCAAACAATAAATTTAAGTAATTTAAATTATTTATATAATAATTTTATCAAATTAAAAGAAATTAGTATTCTCTTATAATTAACATGAATCTAATTGTGTCAATTATATAATCATATAATAGGTAAAAATATGATGATAATTGTCACGGTCTAGCAGCTTTCTAACTAAAATTGTGCGGTGCATGTCAACAACTTTTTGCCAACACGCTAGCCTTTTCCCAAAATTGAGCCACACTTGGATAGATAATCGAGGCATTGAGAATTTTGTTACCCATACAATCAAAATCCAATACATAATATGTCTGCAAGCTAGCCTCAAAGAACGTGCTACGCAATAAGCCTTTAAATACATTGAGAAGGGACTTTTAAAAAATGGGGAGCAGGATAACTCTGTTTAATTAATTTATACCTCATTACATAGTTTTGATTGTATAGAGGGAGTATCTTTAAGCTCCAGACTCGATCCTTAGCCTGAGCCAAAGTGCTCCACTGATCATCGACTTGCTCCCTTAAAGAGCATTCTAAACAAAATCCCTATTGATAAAAGTAGACATATTTTTTTTCAGTTGACATGAGAACTTTTTGCCTAGCTCCTAAGGGTTCTTACATGCCATCTCATATGGACACGAAAATAAAAATGTAAGGATCGTAACCACATACTTTCTTACTTGTACTAGACAAATGATTCAGCCAAAAAGACACAAATAGCCCCAAAACGGGAAAAATTTGGAAAAATAATCTACAAATGCATTTACTCCCAAATTCGCGTCACATGATCTCCTTTTCATACTTGATTTTTTGCCAAGTTTCATCTGAATCAGAGTACATCCACCTACTAAATCTTAGTTCACAACCGCTAGCTTGTGACAATTTATCTGTATTTGAATACAATATAATTTATTATCTAAATTTATATTACAAATTATTATCAAATAAAACTAATTAAATATGTGCATCGTGTGAGTTATAGGCAAGTTTATATATAAAAGAGAAACCATTGATGTCAAATTGGGACATACAGTGATTTCTCATGGAATATTTTTTTAAAAATATATTTGATCATATTTTATATTTAAAATGTAATCATATTTCTAAAATCTGAAATTTAATGATATAATTTTATTTTACATTTAAAATTTTTAAAATTTTTTAAAGTAATATTATATTATTACAAATTATATTAGGAATAAATCAATTAGTTACACCTCATTTTTTTAATTACAATAATTGATATGCTTGTATTATAGTTAAATATATTTTTAAATGTAATATTATATTATTGTAATTTATATAAAAAGATGTTATGTGTTTTATTTTTTAACATTTTTTAAATGTGAAATAAATTTTTTATTATTAAATTTTATATTAAAATTAAGATTATATATAAAATATAAAATATATTTTAAATGTAATATTATATTGTTAAAAACTTGCAATGAGATATACAGCGTATTGTTTTTATTATAATAATTTATTTGCAACTTATTTAGAATGTTAATATGATGAAATAAGGTTTTAAACATATTATTATATTATTTCAATTTATAATAATTGATTTACTTGTATTATATATTTTTAAATATAATATTATAAACTGATAAGATTTTTTATTTAATAATATTATATCATTGCAATTTTTATCTTTACTAAAATTATCGTTTTTTGGTTTGCAAAAAACTACCATTTTAAATTTATGGAGAGATTATGATAGTTAAAATCATGTATTATTTGATCATATTTTAAATTTAAAAAATAATTATAATTATAAAATTGGAAATTTAGTAATACAATTTTTATTTTATTTTTAAAAAAATTTTAAGATTCTTTAAGTAATATTGTATTTTGTAATTTATATTGATAGTAAATTAATGAGATATACCCCTTATTTTTTTTATAATAGTCATTAGTTTTCTCATCTTAAAATCAAATAAGTTCTTAATTGTAATATTATATTATTATAATTTATATAAAAAGTTGATATATGATTGATTTTTTTAACAATTTATATAAAATATGATCAAATATATTTTTAAACATAATATTATATTGTTACAATGAGACATACATAATTTTTTTTTTATTGTTGACAGTGAAATTCGGTTAACAAGAAAAGTCTAGTGAATCTCCAAACTGCTGCAAGGAGTATGATAATGCAAGTAAAGAGTAGGAAAAAGGAAGAACAGTAAGAGTGCAAGAAGGAGATCAGAAAAGAGGAAGAAGAAGGAACACAGAGAGCTTTTTAACATGATTCGACTAAAGTCAGTATGACCCCTACGTCCATGGTAGTTTATATTTGCTTTTATACGGTTGTTTCTCTATTCAAACTTGCAGAGTAACAATACAAGTATTCTCTTATTATTTTGATAGAGTTTTTGCATGTATTACTTCCTCTCTCTTTTACAATTATTTCTCTCCCTATTTATAGAGGTAGTGAGGGTTACAAGTGTAATTTGATAAATCATAAATCTATCTTGTCTACCATATCGGGTAATAAATGTTAGGCAAATCACTGTTTGACTATTGGTTGCTGATGTATTGGTTTTGGGGCTGGCCTGTCGGTTGAAAATATGTGCGTCTGGCTGCTGACTGGACCTTAAAGTTTCATACCTACGTTCGGGTCATTCGTTTGGTGACCTGAGCTCATGTTAGGCGATCTATTGGCCGTGCGAGTTAATCTTGTTCTTAGGTTCAATCAAGATAAGTCTTCTAGGAGATGGCTGGGGTGACGTGCCTCGACCAACGAACTGGAGCCCATCCTTAACGAGTTAGGGTTATAACCTTGGCCTTGTCTTTTATCCAGCATTTTCAACTAGCGAGCTAGTACCTCTGCCAAGTGACCTAGTTTTTTGGATGGTTTGAGCCCTTTCTGGTTAGACTCATCTCTGGTTGGGCCTTTGCTAGTCCATTTTGTATTGTTCCAAGGATATCCACAACAATTATAATCATTAATTTGCAATTCATATAAAAAGTTACTACAATCTTAATGGTAATATTATATTATTGTAATTATATTAACTGATTTGCTCATCTATACTACTATTTAATAAAAGAGATTTTTTGGATGGCCTTTTCTTCTTATAACATCATGTCATCTTTATTTCTGGTGAAACCACATTATATAATAACAAATTTATATTTTATTATTTATTTATTTTTATTTGTATATTCTTTATCTTTTCAAAATTAAAAGGTAAAAAATTAAAATATTAAATCCTAATTAATCTCTATAATCAACATTACAAAAAAAAAAGTGCGATTTTCAACAAAAAAAATCCATTAGAAATTATGACAAATTCATAAAAAATGACAAATTTCAAATGGAAAAGGGTGGTCAATAAAATCTTGGTTGGAAATTATTTTCTATCGAATATTCATTACCGATAGATTTTTTCGATAGATTTGAGGTGATGGTTTTTTTTAAAATATTTTTGTTGAAATATCCTTTGATAATCCGTTAGAACTCCATTGTAAATTAGTCAGTAAATTCATTGGAAAACCATTCAAAATCATCAGAAATTCATCAAAAATCCATTACAAAAAGAGTTTTTTTAAGTATTATTTGATATAATTTTTATTTTTAAAGTTTTATTAAAATTAGTTTGATTAGTGTCAAAATTGATTTTAATATTTTTAAAATTTAAATTCTAGAAATTAATATATAATTATAATAAAAAATTAAAACACAATGTATAAGAATAGATATAAATATATAAAATTAGTAAAATAATTCATAAATTATATTATTCAAATCAATGTATGAAACTTATTATTCAAATAAAAACATAGAAATATAACTATAACCTAAGATCCTTAGAGAAAAGCTAATCGTCAGTCTCCAAATCCTGGGTGTTTTGTTGTTGCTATTGTCTAGGACCTCCAGTTGGTGGTGGTTGAACTGCTAGCTGGGATAGCTGCGGTGGCGGCAATGGATACACATAGGAATGAAGTGGCTAGTAGTATGAATGAGGATGAGATGGAAGAGGAGGTAAGGGTGAAGTCTGACTTTGTTAGTGCTGTTGAGTTATGAGGTGCTTTGTTCGAGTGAATCATTGAATCATCTATTGTTACATCTTACTCATAGTATGCATGAGCTAATCTAGCGTAGCATGTGATACGCTGTCGGAGTGAGCTGCAACAGTCGATGTAACCCTTTCCATTGTGGCCTTGAACCCCAAACCGTAAACTCATCTGTTCTTAGTCTCGCCAATGGTGTTTATCCATAAATCACAATCAAATGGCCCTGTCAAATCACCAGCTACATCCTTAGAGCCCTCACCTTTCTACGCCAAATTCTCCTTTCTTTTGTTAAAATTTTCCTACAAATTAAGATAATTAATTATTCAATATTATAAATCAATGTAATATTTTTACTACCAAATATAAAATACATTAATAACAAAAATCCAAGTTAAGAAAAGTTACTTACATAGGATTATACAGCTCAAGGCGAGACCTATTGGCATTCCTTCTAGGTGTGGGTGCAACAGAATATGTTGTCTAAGCCGGGTCTCACGTATCTACACAATATGAAAATTTTCATGAACATAAATAACATTAAGTTAAAATGACATAAATAACATTAACTTAAAATAATATTATCATGCATAGTTGATGCTTTAATACAGGGATGGACCCAGTTGTGTGCAGGGAAAAACCTTATCTAGTTGCATTTGAGGAACTATTTCTTTTATTTTACTCAGACTTGAACTTGAATTTAGGGTCCTCCCAATACTTTAGAAGGTCCTCCCACTCCTCGTCCCCAATCCAGCTTGGTTGAGCGAGCCTATTCTTCTACACCTCATCCATCATATCTTTCACTTTGTTGGAACTCTTATGGTTAAAGTTCTTCCACATGTTCTACTCATTAGAAGGGTTCCACTTCCAATACGTCTACAATCAAAAAACAAGAAAAACACCAAATAGTTAACAAATAGCTAAAAAAAAGAAATTTAAATTATAAACGAAGTATTGAAATTTTATCCCAAACTTTGCATATAACATCCTCTAGTAAGCTCCAGAATACTCTTCTATGTAGGCCATACACCTTAATACTTACTTATAGTAATGTGGTGCATAGTGCCTACTGGCTTGTGGGTCAAAAAAACTTGATTAAATAATAAAAGTAAATAACATTAAGAAATTAAATAAGCATAATGAAGAAATTAATCAAGAATACGTACCTCGTCCTATACGACATAATGGTCTCCCCAAGACTAAGTATAGGTACTATGAAGGGTGGAGGCTATTTAGAGACAGATGTCATTGTTGAAGATGGTGGTGCTATTTGTTAAAAAAACTTGATTAACTAATAAAAATAAATAATATTAAGAAATTAAATAAGCATAATGAATAAATTAATCAGGAACACGTACCCTGTCTTATATGACTAATAGTCTCCTTGACAACAAGTACAAGTATCGCGAGAGGTAGAGGATGTTTAGAGGCAAATGTCACTACTGAAGATGATAGTGCTATCTGTGAAGGTATCCTAACTATCTTTGGAGATGGGGTTTGCTGCTATTGCGATTGCCTCTATGTCAACACATATACAGGTGGCTGCATTTGACTAGATGTTGGTCATGGTGTGGGTATGAAAGTATAGCCAGGAAGAACAACAACTGGAGGGCTCTGGCTGGTAATCATTGGCAAACTACTATTAGAGGAATCATGGATGGAACCTCATCCCTATAACCGTTGTTCTCTACCTTCTTGTCCAAAGCCTTTGCGACCTAGCATATGCAAATATTCACACATTACATAGTTAAAAAATAATCATATAAATTGAAATATGAATAAAGTAATTTAGTACTCATATATACAAGTAACAAATTAACATATCATACATAAAATTGTAGTTTCATTCGTCAAATTCATCATCTGCATTTTCTTCTTCATCATCTTCATCCTCTTCTTTGTCTTCATTGATATTGCCCTTTTTTTTTCTACATTTATTAGCTTATCCATTTCCTCATATCCACTATATTCATCATGCAAGCTAACAATTGAATCATCTGATAGAATCAACTAAGATACATATGACATATGATCATCCTAGTAAGCATGTTCTACTGTGTGATTATCATTAACCATTCCGAGAGGCTTGGTCTTTATAACAACCTGCCTACCTTGCTTATCTCTCTTTAATTATGGGTATGGGGCATAATATACTTGTGTTGCTTATTGTGCAATGATGAAGGAATCATATTTGGCATAATATATTGTAAGTTTGATTTCACCTATGCTGTATTGGGATAATAATCTCATACTATGGCCTAACACAGGATCAAACCACTCATAATGAAAAAGTACCACCCTTTTGATCGGTAATCCTAGATACTCAAAGCTATACAATCTTTTTAAGATCACCATAATATTGTCTTTGTTTTTCCCTTTAATATCTATTACTATATAAAACACATTATCAAAGATGTTATTCTCTATGTGCATGACATTAAGATTATGTCAAAGTAAGTTAGATTGCCAGTATGGTAAGTCCCAGAATATGCTTATCTTAATCCAACTATGATCTACCCCTTATCTTGGCATCTTGATTGGCTAAGTTTCTATGACTTTTGGATTGGAATTAACCCAATCAAACACTTATTCACCAGTTAATCTTAGAGGTGGTTTAGATCTCTCTGCTCTATTTTTGATGAAGTTGTTCTTTTTACTCCTATAAGGATAATCGTATAGTGGAAACTATCTGTGACAATCAAAACATGACTATTTCCTTCCATGCTTTAAGGTGAATGCTTTTGTTGATTCTATACATAGTGGGCAAGCTAATTTTCTGGCCATTTGCCAACCAAATAACATTGCATAAGTAGGAAAGTACTTGATGGTCCACATCAATGTGGCCTTCATATGAAAATTTTGCCTTATTGAAATGTCATACATTATAATACCATCACTCCACAAAGTGACTAATTCATGGTTGTATGAACATATTAATTTTACTCTTTGGATTTTCTAGACCTGGGATGATCAAAGTTAGGAACATATATGAAGTTGTTATACACATGTCTAGACGCAAGTTGTAAGGAATGACTATTACTGGCCAACATGAGTACGGTGTAGCATTATGACCAAATGGAGTGAATCCATTAGAACACTATCCAATTCCTGTATTTCAATGATCAACTGCAAACTCTGGGCACTTTAGGCCAAATTATTCCCAAGCTGCTCCATCCGAAGGATGACATAGAACATCTATCTCCCTTTGATTCTTATGATGTCATCTCATACGAGGAGTCAAATTCAAAGAATGCAACTTTTGCAACCTGGGAATTAAGGGTATACAATGTATTCTCTTAAATGAAACTTCTGTGCTATTTCGGTATGTCCTTCATTTCTTATATTGAGATAAATCACAAATTCTATATTCTTTTTCAAATCTAGCCTCCTCATAGAATAACCTGCACCCTTTCATACAATAATCTATTTTCTTATGCCTTAATCCCAAACTCTTCACTAACTTTCTTTTTTCATAAAAGTTAGAAGAAACAACATTATCAGGCAGGTGTGTCTCGGTCATAAGTTGCATAATCTTAGTAAAAGAACTATGTGGTAAGTTAAAGTTAGATTTTATATTTAATATCCTTATTGCTAATGATATATAACTCTAACTAGTTAGTACAATCTATCCATATGGCTAATGTATAGCTTTTAACATTTGATAAAATTTTTGGGCATATCACTTTGGAGGCTCTTCTACATTGCATTGAAAGTGAGTTGCAATGTTTAGCCAACCGGCATCTAATACTACGTTCTCATACATATTACTTGCATCATGCAAATATCATGTGACACTACTAAAAGATTCTCCCTTTTCTATAAGTTTCTCTTCACCATAATCAGTCTACCACCAGTAATCATATTTAAATCAAAATCTATACAAATCAACCTTAATTTCGTCAGGAGGTAAAATTTTTCTATATTTAAGTTCAAAGCATGGACACCTTATCTGACCATCATGTAAATAAATTAGCTAAGTTGTCACAAAATCAATAAATTTTCCACCCCATTAAGAAAATTTATCTTATATCCATTATGTTTTAGAAAAAATCTATCATACATCCACCTATGGTGTTCAGTAATTTTCATATTCTATTTATCGAAGTTAATTGAAATAGGAGAAAATCATTACATACTTACAAAAATATATAGGAGAAACTATTTATGGAATTTCTATATTCCATACATAGTTCCATTATTTTTTTGTTACTTAATAAAAATTAACAATAATCAAATATATTTAGAAAATTAATAATTAATATCTACAGTATAATTAATAATTTTAAAAATTAACAAAATTAAAATATATATAATTTCTAAAGCAAAAATGTGTTCTAGCTAAAAATATGTGATTCCTAAAGTAACTTCAATAACTCTATTAACTATGTCATCTAATTACTTAATCCTACAGAATCTAATTCAAAATATATATAATTCCTAAATATAATTCATCAATTATAATTAGTCATTCCTAATTCAAACATATAGAAAAATACAACTAATAATTAAAAATTAACTTCTACAACATTAAAAATTATGAATAATTGATCAACAAATAGTTAAAAATATGTAATAACTTTAGTGTCCAAGCAAGATAAGTCACAAATAAATTGGAACAAAAACTAGAATCCAAACCTACTGAAAGTAAAATAAGAAAAATTAATTAACTCATAAAATAAGTAATAGTCAAACAAAAAAATTAGTAAAAATATAAAACAAAGTAGTTAAAATAATTTAATCAATTTAAATTTGTGAAAAATACTTCAAATCACAAGAATCAATTTATGAAAGCAAGACAGAGCTCTTATGTGGCACAAGAAGCATAAAGGAAACAGAGTAGAGCACCAAAACATGCTCCCAGACTTTTAAAGTTTTTGAATTTTTCGATATATTTTTTCATCAAAATTCTGTCATACAATTATTTTCATTATAAATAGCGAGCAAAGTTTTTAAAAATTCATGCCCGTTTTCCGACAGATATTCCATCGGAAACAAAAGTATGATAGATTTCTGACAAATTTTTTATTAATAACTAATAATCTTTTCATTTTTAATTGACTTTTCGATCGATTTTTTCGATAGAAAAATTTGTTGAAAGTCGTGCTATTTTTGTGATTTAAATTATTACTATTATCTCAATCTTAAGTTTTAATTTTTTATTTAGATTTTATTATTTATTTATTTATTTACTTTTTGAGAATCGAGAGAAAAAATTTAGAGTAAAAAAAATCAAATGTTAATTAATCTCTTAAAAATAAAGAGTATATGTATTAATATATTAAAATTGACATCATCATAATATTAAAATTGAAATTATTTTTTTAAAAAAATTATTAATTAGAGAAAGAACTATCTATAACTGATTCGTAATCTATTAAAATTGTCTACAACTAATTTTTAATTTGAATTTATTAATATTATTTGAAATTTGAATTATTAAAAAAAGTATATGTAACTAACATTTAATATATTAGAAAAGGATTATCTGCACTTATTTTTCAATTTAAATTTGTTAATATAATTTTCAATTATTCATATATACTAAAATTATCAATAACTAATTTAGTTATATTAACATGATAATTATTTCTATTCTCATCTTTAACTTTTTTAAAAAGTTTATATTTTAATATCAATTTAAAAACTTTATATTTAAAAAGGTGTTCTGAATTTTTAACCAGATATGCAATTAAAAAAAATTTGTGTTGTTCAATTTCTTTTATATCTCATGTTCAAATTTAAAAATTTTGTACAATATCTTTTAGTAAATAATTACCTTATTTTGTGTTGATGTCAAATTTACTCACGGATTTCTCTAACCTTTTGAATTAGATTTTTTTTATTTAATTTAACAATTATTAATCTTGAGTTGTTGGTTGTAGGTGTAGAGTTTAAAACTTGATAAGATGCTGATTTTGATAACTATTCTTAACTATTTTAGATCTTCTAATGAATATTATTACTAGTTTTGGTGTAAAAGATTCACTTTAGATATCATTTAATGAGAAGGATGTAAATTATTATTATTATTACTATTGCTAACTTTATATGATGAGAAAAATAATCCTAAATAAATTCAGTTTTATAGTTAATCAAGTTTTGACTAGATTTCAATAAGAAAAGGAGGGTGAACTCGTTAGAAGAATAATTAGAGTATGTTAATGCTTCTATATTTTGAATATAATCAATCTTCAACTTTATATTTTACATCTAAGATTTTCTTAATGTTCAAAATTATATTTACTTATAAAATTTTTATTTCTTAAGTTAATTTGTGGTACCAAAAAGTTTTGTCCACTCATGGGATTTTGGTATTATATCATTTTTTTAATACAAGTATAATACCAAAAAATTTCCAAAAATTAGATTATTTTTTCTAATATAATTTTTTAATTTAAATTTTAATTCTTTAATTGAGTTTTTTTTATTGTTTAAATATTTTCTCTCTTTTTGCTAAATTGCATTTTTTAATAATAAGATAAAATTTTAAGTACTTTATGAGAAAATAAATAGATAAATAAATAAACATTATTGTTATTTAATATTTACATTTACAATAATTAGTATATTTTCAAATTGTTTTATAGCCATTTCAAATATGTATTACATGTAAATTTTATTATATCTTTAACATATTTTATATAAATTAATAAATATGTTATATTCATATTTTACAACAAAATCGTGCATCATATGGATATTATTATAGTATTTTATACTTTTAAACATAATATTATAATTGTTTTAATATTTTTTTATTTAGTAATATTACATTATTGCAATTTATATCTTTAGTAAAATTAATATTATTTGATTTGAAAAGACTATCATTTTAAATTTGTGAAGAGATTATAATACTTTAAATCATATATTATTTGTTCGTATTTTATATTTAAAATATAATCATGATTTTAAAATAAAAATTTATTAATAAAATTTTTATTTCATGTTTAAAAAAAGGTTAAGATTCTATAAAATAATATTATATTATTGTAATTTATATTATGAGCAAATCAATAAAATATATCCCATATATTTTTAATAATAATCATTGATTTGCTCATCTTATAATCAAATATATTTTTAAATGTAGTATTATATTATTGCAATTTATATAAAAGTTTATATATGTTTTATTTTTTAAAAAATTTTAAATTTGATATAAAATTTTATTAGCAAACTTCCTATTTTAGAATAATGAGTATATTTTAAATATAAAATATGATTTTAAACATAATATTATATTATTGTAATTTATGATCATTATTTGCTCATATGATATGTTTTTAAATGTAATATTATAAAATCTTTGAGATTTTTTTCATCTTGTAATATTATTGTAATTTGTATATTTATCCAAATTAACATTATTTGATTCAGATAGATTGGTCTTTTAAATTTATAGAGAGACTATGATATTCTAAATCATGTATTATTTGATTGTATTTTATATTTAAATAAAATCATGATTTTAAAATGAAAAATTTAGAGATATTTTTATTTTATCTTTAAAAAAATTAAGATTCTTTAAAGTAATATCAAACCCTTGTGATATAACCCATAATTTTAATTATAATCACTGATATGATCATCTTATAATTAAATATGTTTTTAAATATAATATTATATTGTTGCAATCTATATTGAAAGTTAATGGATATTTGATTTTTTAACATTTTTTACACATAAAATAAAATTTTATTACTAATTTTCTTATTTTAAAATTATGATTATATTTTAAATAAAAAATATAATCAAATATATTTTTAAACGTGATATTATATTATTGTAATGAGATATACACTATATTTTTTATTATAATAGTTAATTTGTAATTTATGTAAAAAGTTGATATGACCAAATGTGTTTTTAAACATATTTTTTGCAATTTATAATCATTAATTTGCTTATATTATATGTTTTTAAGTGTAATGTTATAAGAAGTTCAAATGTTTTTATTTAGTAATATTATATTATTGTAATTTATATATTTATTGAAATTTACATTATTTAATTTGGGTAGTTTGTCTTTTTAAATTTTTGAAGAAATTATAATACTTAAATCATGTATAATCTAATTTATTAAAAATTTGAATTATATGTTCAGAGTGAACCACCAATCTCTAAATTTTAATTCATAATGTAATAGTTTTCATTTTTTATGTTTAAGATTTTGTATTTAGTGCATGGTTATTTAGTTTTGAAAAATAAAATATAATATAATTTGATGTAGAAGATTTAGCTTGCAACATGAAAGGTAAAATGTCAAGAAGCATTGATTTCGTACATGATGTAACCTTATCAAAACATATGTGGAACTTGAAGATTAGAATAATATGTCTTTGAATAGTTTATGATTTTTACAATGATGATAAAATCGATAGCAATAGACATGGTGTAGCTGGATCAAAAATTAATGGAGCTATATTGGTTTTACTAGTTTCCTATGTTTTTTTTTATATTCATTAGTTAGTATTTTATATTTAGATCAATATTTAATATTTATATTAAAGGGTAATCAAATTTATGGTACAATTAAAATTTTCTTACTTTTGAGGTTTGACAAATCATTGAAGGAAGATAATGCATACTTAATACATAATCTCATAATTGCCCTTAACAATCACAGAGACCCTAAGCCACAACTACAAAGTGAACTTCTAAAATAATTACATAAATAAAAAGGTGATGGACTCTGGCATTCATGAATATGGCTTTTCATTCTTGAGTTTTAATGAAATTCAAGCCACTTAAAATGGAACACTTTTAATTGGTATGTACATATCTCTCTATTATGATTTTTAGGCAACAATTTTGAAAGTAGGAAACATGGTTACAAAAGTCAGGAACTTAAAGTAGAACTAGAAGATCTCAAGTGAACTGGCTACTTAAATAATTTATCTAAAATTGTGATTATTTTTTTTAATTATGATTAATTTTTAAAATTATGATTAATTTGGATAATACTCACTTGATGTTTTAATTTAAAATTATTATCTCAAAAACGATAGTCTTAACTTGACACTCTTAAGTTAATTTAGAGAAGAAATAATCTCTTTTTTCTTCAAGGAGAATCAAGGACCCCTTTCATTATTGTAATGCAATATAATAGGGTGAATAATTTCAATGACATTAAGTTGTTATGCTATTTAATTATTTACCTTCATGTTATTTTGATTATCTCCATTGTTTCATTAAATATATTAAATGTGTTAATTCTATGATATAATATCATTTATGGTGTTCATCCTAGTTGTATGTGATTATCTACTCTACTATTGCCACATTTTTTTCATTCTTTTATGTTTTTTATATATTTTCTAAGTTTTTTTATATCATCCCATTATGTATTGTATATATGTTCTGATTTTTTTTATAAATCAATTATATAATTTTTCTTTATACTACCCTTTACATCTTGTATATTTATCTAAGATTATTTTGGTTAAAATAATATCAATTCTATGATTCCATTATACCTCAATGTTACACTACAAAAAAATATGTGATTTTCAATGAAAATTTTCATTGAAAATTATGATATTTCCATCGAAAATACCATTTTCTAATGTATTTATGATAGAAAATGGTCATCGATAAAATCATCATCAAAAATATTTTCCAACGGATTTTGAGGGTATGATTTTTCATAAGATTTTTTTCTCTTTTATTCATTAGATATTTGTTGGAATAGTCATTGGAAATTCATCGGTAATTCATTGGAAATTTCATCTTAAAAGTCATCAGAATAAATATAAATTTTTTAAAATTTTAATTAATATAATTTTTTAATTTTTATTAAAATAATTTTAATTAATAATAAAAAATTAATTTTAATATTTTTAATTCTAATTTTTAAAAATTAATATTTAATTTATGATTAAAAAATTAAAATACGACGCACATGAATAACTATGAATATATAAAATTAATAAAATAATTCATAAATTTTATTATTCAAATTAAATGATGTATGAAATATATTACTCAAATAAAAACATAAATATATAACTATAACCTAGATCGAAAAGGAATTGACCATCAGTTTCTTGATCAGGTAGCATCCTTCTATTGGCCAGTGGGTCATCCAATACCTTCAATTGATGGTGGTTGGATCAGTTGTAGTGATAGTTGTGGTGGCACCAGATACATGTGAGCAGGAGGCGCTTAGTAATAGGTAGAGGTTGATGGTAGCCATATGGATGAAAATAAGTGAAGGAAAAGGTGATAAATGCTAGCTCTGCTGCTGTTGTTAAGTCTGCAAAAGCTACTCTGTCCAAGCATAAACAACATGCATCTCTTGCTACATCTTACTAACATGCACATGAGCTGCTTGAGTGCAACAAGTGACACATTCTCTGTGTAAGATGCAACAATTGATGTAGTGGTTCCCATGGTGGCCTCAGACCTCAATCTATAGACTTGTCCTTTATTAGTTTGGCCTACAGTATCTATCTATAAATCATGATCAGATGGCCCCACCATATCACCAACTATGTCCCTAAATCCTCAAGACCTCTATATGTATGATTCTAAATCAAGTTCCCCTTTCTTTTGTTATATTTCTCTTGTAAATTAAAATAATTAATTATTTGACATTATAAATGTAATATTTATGAAAACAATAACTTCACTAATTCCATTCTTATGTTTTCTCTTACTTAGTAAATAATAAACAATAA
>JANHAO010014365.1:0-15354 GCA_026873985.1 Saraca asoca | reverse complement strand
AAGTTGTGAAGGAACCATATAATAAGGGTCCTACTACATCTCCAACTCCAAGGGGACTACACTGGCTTCTCATGCTGCTCTTGGTGATCTGGTTGATCAAGATGGACGAAACATTATCTTTCATTTGTCAATCCCATAACAGTCTATTATTGGCAACTTAACAACTTTCTTATTGCTGCAGGGACATGCTCGTTCTGAAAAACAACTCAATGAAGGTAGATTGAAGGCCATGCTCAACAGTGATGGTGAAATTGAGACTCAAGATGTTCCTGAGATAAATACTAAGAGTATAGAGGTTGGTTCTGCTAACATTTTGGTTTCATGATACTGCAGCAAAGGTGTTAATTTATTAGACGTGTTGAGAAGCTACACTGTTTTCGCAATTTTTTAGGACAACACAGAAAAGAAACACAAAGGGCAGAAGCAGCGTAAGAAGAGATTGAGAAAGAAGGTAAAGAGTAATAGTGTTTTAATTATTCAATAGAGTTGAAGTATGAAAATGTGAGGCTTATAAATTTTTCTGAATGGCAGAAAAGAGATGATACGAACACAAGGGAAACGAAGTCAACGAAAGGCACAGCAAAGAGAAGGCGTAAAAATGAGAACTGAAACAAGTACTATCCAAGCTGTGCCATGTTTGAGCAATGTCACCAATACTATAGCAGAGATAAAAATTTTGGTTTCTTGTTTATGATCTGCACATCCATCCTATCTTTTCTTTTTTACTTTAAGTTTAGGATTATTCAATTCAATCTAGTAATATGCTTTTGTTTTTGCCTGAATGGATATGCTTCTTTCAAGTATGGGGAGCATTTGGTTTAGGTGAAGCACATGAAACAGAACTTCTAATCCTATATACATGAAACGGAACTTCTAATCCAATAAGTGCAATTCGAAATTCACAGTCAGGTTGGTAAACATGAAATACCTGATTTCCAAAAAGGAAAAAAAAAAAAGGAATAATTGTGTTCTTTTTCGGTTTACAGGGAACTAAGAGTTGAAGATAATGAAATTGGTGGCAAATAATTATGTTTTCTGCCTAATTATGAGACAAAATTAATTTCCAGAGTTCATAAAATGTTCATGTTACTTCTATAACCATACTAGCAATGCAAAAAATTTCAAAGTGGAATGCTCTTCATCAATCAAAAAGATAAGAACTAAAGTCATAAATAATTGAGTACAGCATATTTATAATCATTTGAAATGTTTGTGGTATATCTCTTCCATGAAATAATACAAGGGATTCTCATGTCGTTTGGAAAATGCTAATTATAAGAGGTAACTATACAAATGGTAGAATTGTAATTTAGAAAGACAAGTCCCAGTGAAAATCCTCTAAATAAGGAATATGAGCCCTTCAATTAGAATCAAAGTATATTTTTTGATGAGCTTCGGTGCAAGAATGTTAGAAAAGGTAATTTCGATGTCAATGTCACACTGAAAGGGCCTTTTAGTGATTGCAACTGAAGTAGTCCACCGTGAATTTTGAAAAAAAGATGGACACAACACCTTGCGAGACTCTCATTTATTATTGTTATATCTCTTTTTTGAAGTCAATGATTGGGTCATCGCAAAAAAAATTTCCAACTATAGATTAGCAATATTGAAAGAACTACATTAATAAAGAAATTCTTATATCAACTTATATTTGTTATGGATTCAAAAAGCGATAGATACAATAATTTATCAGACTCACTTGTTACCATGATCCATGTATTTATTCTTGTGCCCATTTCTCTACTTATATTCATAATAAATCAAGTCTCACACAAATCTCCCTTGCATTGGGAGGAGTACTTTGGAGATTTAATTGAAGTAATCACCCATGTTTAAAGAAAATGAAAAATGCTTATTAATAGACAAGTGCCTGTTGATTCAAATTTCACATGTGTGACCCAAGGGAAATGCTTTGGCATACATATGTGCACTTTCCTCCTTTTCATTTGATTTTTTTTTATTTGATTATTGATTTGACACACAATTAAAACAATATTATAAATAAGGTCAATTTTATCATAAAAAGTCATAACACATTATATTTGTATTAAAACTTATAAAAAATTGCAACATATTCATCTTGCAACTTTTCACAAAAGAGTTGCAACCTTTTCATTGTGACCAATTTTAAATTGCAAAAGGTTATTAAAGTGTTAAGTTTTGTATAAAATCATGAGTTTTTATTTTTTTTTTTTTCGTAAGAACTTCATCTTGGATCAACAAAAGACTTGCAAAGTTTCATGAAAATATATGCCCATTAGGAGTTCCAATTATGATGACTATACTCGTAAGAATTCTTAGTGAACCTGCAACCAAAAATGAAAGAAAGTAAGTTTGTTACTTTTTTAAAGAAAGTTGCAACTTCCCACAAAAGATTTTGTAACTCTTTACTATGGAATTTGCAACTATTTAAGGAAAGTTTCATGAAACTAAATTTACTTGTAAGTGTTTTATAAGATAGTCACATCATTAGAAAAATTTGCAAGTTTCACAATAAAATGTGTAAGTAACAACTATTTTTAAAAAATTGTAACTTTAATGGAAGATTTTGTAAATATTTTAAACAAAGTTGTAACATGGTTGTGTTTTTCAAACCAGAAATCAAATTATCTGGTAAGTTGTAATAACTCAATGTGATTTTCGGTGCCTTAATTGAAATGTAGGGTATCTAGTTTAATTTAACACCAGCTTTGAGATAGTTAGACGGGACTTGCGAGAAAAAAAGGTTACAAGCTAGTCAATAGACTAAAGGGTCAATTGATCGATTCACTAATTTAATCGGTCACTAAATATTGATCAGTTAGACTGCCTTAGAGAGATTTAATCAGAAAATCCTAGAATGCAAAAATAAAGACTTAAAGACAAAAAAAAAAAAAAAGGGTGAAAGAAAGGGGGAAAAGTAAGAGAGGAGGTCCTACTTTCCTGACTGCTTATTGGGAAAATACAATCTAAAGGACTTAATCACACATAAAGGATAAATCGTGTAGTTTGATTGTGCAAAACACTTTCTTTCTAAGTGAGCAAGAATCTTCACTTCTGACTAACCTTTTTTTTATGAAAATGAAGTATACATTAATAATATTATGAAACTACCCCCAAAAAGAGTTTCTAATATAAACTGAATGTTTTAGATGACTTGACCTATTAAAATGCATATTAAGTTTTACATTATTTGACCTATTAAAATGCATATTAACTTTTACATTATTTGAAAGATTGAAGATAATTTATGTCTTATTGCCATGCGTATTCTGTTGGACCTATACAGAGTTTATTGCATACTAAGAGGCATGTTTTAAATGTACTGACTATGATGAAAATATGAATATGTATGCTATGAATGAATATGACCATGAGTTTGCCTGTGATTGTGATGCAATATTTTGATGAGTGTGTTTGAAATAATAGATGATTAGAGATTGGTAATAATTAAGTGCACTTAGTAGGGGATACATTTTATGAGGAGTTTAAAGAAATATTGATTGATAAAACTAACAATTTTATAAAATATTTTTATGATATAATGTTGGGGTCATATATTTTTCTTTCATAGCATGGTGATAAAATCATACGAGCTAGTTATTTCTACCTTGAAAAAGTTTAATTGACAAATGAATATGCTCTTATAAATGAATATGAATGATGAATGAATATACTATTATGAATGAACATGATATAATAATTAAGTATCATGTATAAATAAACTCAGTATGTCTGATTGAGTTGATTGTTAGTATATTTTCATGGGATTTCATGTCAATGTTAGTTTGGTATGACTGATATTATTTCATTTGGGAAACATATAGAAAACTGGTTTGAATATATTGAATGTATAGCATTCAAATCTCTCCTGCTTATAAAATTAAGGGTAGAGATTTCTTCTCGTTGAATAAATATACTCACCCCTCATATATATTCTTTCAGATTCAAACATTCCAATAGCTCCTACTCTTATAGGAACTTATCTACCTCTTGATTTGAGGTAGGCTTTAGCATGCGATACATATTGCTATGGCGATATTTAATGTCAGGCTAATCATTTCACATGCGTTTTCAGCTTTAAAATCTATTTTTAATTCATTATTTCTTACTTAATTTTATGCACACATTACTTTTGGATTTTGATTCAAATTTTGAATTATTCAAGAGTTATTATACAAGTACCAACTTTTATTAAGAAAAATATATTAACCTTTTTCGAGATTTAATCTTTTTCTTAATATTTTGTATATTTTCATCTCCCTTCTCTCTAGTAGAAATTTAAAAGAAACCAATGATTTCATGATTTATTTTAGATTTGTGAAATTTTTGTGTAAATATAAAAAATACAAGGAGAAAGAAGGCTTGGTTTCAAGAGAGAAAGTAATAAAAAAGAGAGAAAACTAGTAGAGAGAGTTATGAGGATAAGAGAAAATTATTAAAGATTATCCAAATTTTAAAGAATTAGTGTTATTATAGAATTATTTTGATATCATTTCTATTGTACTATTTTAAAATTTTAAAAAGAATATTTTAGTTCACTTAAAAATATGGAGGATGCTAATTTCCACCCACATGAGAGTGTGAAAATTAACACACACACACACACACATGCCGAGCTATAAATTTTATTACCAAATCATTATAGAAGTCGTAAAGGACATATAATATATTGTAACACAATTATGATCATATTTTTTACAATCAACTGATTACATTAGGTGTTAGCTGATTATATTAATTGATTTAACCCATTAATAATATTAATTATTTGTATAAAGATATTTAGTAAAATTAATTATTTATTATTAACTATTTAAATATAAAATTACATATAAAAATATAGGTATATTTTATTATTTATTTGAGTATTCTTTTTCTTTTAATAATATTTTGAATTTTAAAATATTATTTAGCATATTTTTCTTCTAAGAAAAATTATTGAATTTATTATTTATTAGATTTTTTTAAAAAAAAAATAATTATAATTTATTATATTTTATTAGTTTTTCTTTAAAAATGAATAATTATAATTTATTATTTATTAATTTTTTAAAGAATAATTAATTATAATCCATTATTTGTTAGATTTTCCTTTAAGTAATAAATAGTTATAATTTATTATAATTTTTTATAAAAAAAATAAATTATTTTAGATAAAAATAAGATGACGATGATTGTTGTTATTTCTTATAAACTAATGGTGGAAGAAAATAGAAGAATGGTCAAATAATATATTTAATGCATATGAATAAATTATAAAAATATTTTTCATAAAATTAATTTCATATATATTTCTTATAAGAGTGTTTTTGTGTATTAAAGGTAAGTGTGTCATATATTTAATTGATAAGGGGTAATAGTATCTTTTTGTATCCTAAATGTCAAATAGCTAATTGAAAAAGTTAAATTTCTTGACTTTCTAAAAACCAAAAAGTTTACTCAAACAATAATTTATCAAACACTTAAAATAACTTATTGATTTAGTTAAATAGTTAAAACCTCTCAAATGAGTTAAAAGCTGATAAAAAGTTATTTACCAATGTTAAATCCTATGCAGCTTCAAGTTGCAAATTATTCCCAATATGTTGTTATAATATAAAACATATTGCAATTTTTTCACCAATTATTGCAAGTATAACTTTTATTAATAAATACCCAATTTTTTATTGTTCAAGTTACAAGTTATTGTAAAAAGATGCAAGTTACATAGAAGATGTTACTATAGATGCAAGAGAAGTCTTATAACTAGTTTATTTATTATTGTAATGGATAGTTTTAAGAGAAATTTTATGAACAATATAAACCATCACAAAAATGTTTCACAATAATTTTATTATTTGTTGTAATCATTTATGAGTTGAAATAAAGTCATTTATTGCTGTAAATTTTAGCATGAAATCTTATAATTTTTTCATAAAATGCAATAAGTTGTAGAACTATTTTTAAGAAGAATGTTGCAACACATGTTATTGTTGCAATTTTTTCTTTTTATAAAAGTTGCAATGTGCCACAATAAAACATAACATCAATTGCTGTCATTTTTGTTTTTGTTGGTTATTTTCACTTGTAAACTATCCAAATATTTCTCAACTTCTTATGGAAGGAAACCACATGTAAACTATCCAAATATCTCACAACTTGGCTTATAAAAGGACAAATTTGAATATGAGTTCCAGTAGTTAAACAACAAATATCCTAGATGATGTATGAATGGATTAGGAAGCTGGTCACCTTTGAGGGTGGGAGAAAAATTCCAATCCGAAATTAACTTATCACAATTATTTAAAATTTGTTAATTAATTTGGTTAAATTTAATAGTTGATAAAAAAATGCATTAACTTTTTTATGAAAAATTGAGCCAGTACTTAAAAATAATTGAGATTTTTTAACCGCATCTATAAAAGCTATCGATATACTTTAGTATTTCATTATAAAATCTTTTAAAAAATATTAGATTTTAAAGTTATTTATTCTTTAGAAGTGTATACAAACGAAATAAAATATAATAAATTAAATAAATTGAATTAAAATTGATAAATCATAATAGTTATTCCGATTTGTGTAAAAATTAAATGAATTGTGTAACTTGGGTAAAAAAATTGGTAGCTCATATTGGTTAAAACAACTTATTAATTAACGGGAAAAAGTTATTTCATGTAATTTGGTTAAAACTATATCAACCAATAAGTGACTTGAAACTTCTAGTTTTCTTCTTAGACTTGCTTAAAATGATTTGTACCCTTCCTGTCTTACCATTAGTCGGGATAAGTGAATGTTATTACTAAGAGAAATGGCAAACATTAAAAATGTTCTCTTAAGAAATTATCATCGTCATGCTTAATTATAAATTTGATTTTTAATAATCAAATTGTTTGTATTCATTTAAATATAAAATTTTATTTTTGTTCATCTAATATATAAATGGTATTAAATCATATTAAAATTGATAATTTCCAATAAATTGAAAATAAAAAATTTGAATTAACACAAGATTCCAAATTATTATGAAATCATATTAAAATTGATAATTTTTATTAAATTGAAGATAAAAAATTTTAATTAGTATACCGAGTTACAATGAGACTCCAAATTATCAACCATTAAGAGAGAAATTAATAGGTTGCATGATATTAGTACTTAAATTGTGGATGTTTTTGTGTCTTGGGTGGGTCACATGATATGCACATTTTTTGACGTGAAAAAATATTTTTCACTAATTTTTTTTCTAGTATTTTTTAGTTTGGAGCCTTTTGGACCTCTGCGTGGTAACTAAAATTTTTTATTCTCAATTTGATAGAAATAATAATTTCAATCTAATTTATATATTAGAAGGATCAAAATATGATTTTGTGTTTAAAAATGATCAAATTCAACCAATTTGCATATTAAAAGAATCAAACTTGTAATTAATTATCATTATTATTATATTAAATAAGCTTAATTAAGTAAAATCAATGTTCCATCTGAAATATTGAAATCCATGAAAATCAAGCAACAAGGCCTTCTTAAGCTAAGAGCCTGATAAAACATAAAGCATCGTATCAAGATAATAGCAATAGAAATTTAACATGATTTGATTGCAATGCATAGTTTTAACTATAATCATCTCATTCAAGGGGGGAACAAGACTCTCTGATTTTAAAGTGACATAGGGGAAATCAAAAGTAAGCCATGTTATAATATAAAGCTCATATCTACAAGTAAACAAACCAAGGGGTCCAATGTCAGAATCTCTTCACTAAAAACATTTTTAAGATAGTTGAATCGGCATCTTTTTCACTCGGTAATATGATATACATTAGTCAGTTGTTTAAAACTGCATGCAACTTGACTATTAACACTTGACTATTTCAATAAAAAAATGAAATATATATATATATATAATTTATCTACATATAATTTAATCTGATTTTACTCTGTCCATGATTTTAAACTTTAAAATTGATCCATATATAATTTACTTTATTAATATTTTATCCATCTCAATTATTTTATTTAAAAACAAACATTTCATATATTTTTATCATGAAATTTTTTATCACGTTACAAGACACAATCAAAAAATTAAAACTCGTGAAATATAAATTTAACAAATATTATTTAAATTTTAACTTTTAATTTGAAATGTCACATCACAAAACAAATAGTCTAGGTCATGAAGTTATCTTTAATGGAAAAAGAAAGATCATTGACAAAAATGTGAAAATTCTATTTGCTTTTTAAAATAAAAAAAAATTACCTCAATCGACAAAGAGTTAGTAAAATAAGTCATAGAAAATTCAATTTTGACATTTTAAATTATACATTAATAAAATAAACTCAAATCATATTATGAATTGATCAACTATATTTTTTCCATAAAAATATTAGTGACGCAAATTTGGTTTTGTAACAAAATTAGGATTTACTTGGTAAAATCTTCTATACAATAATTTTACTAAATGTTTTACTATACATTTAAATTATATCCGTAGAAAAGCTACAAGCAATGCACTAGTTACACAAAACAATTAGAAATCAATCTCTGGCTGACACATCCATCTTCCTAGTTTGAGAATGGAACATCTCAGCTATATCAGCAGCCGTGCTACATTCTTCTGGGTTTCTATCAGACACGGAGCGGATAAATCTTGGGAATCTGATTGAGATGCCTCGAGATGGATGAGCTAAACCGATGGCAGCATGGTGAACTGGAGATATTGTGAAGTCCGCACCTCTTATTTCCCAAACAAGTTGTGGACAAAACCACAAATCAGGCACCTCAGCTGTTTGATAATATGGTGGCTTTTTCGACAAGATTCTGTCCCCGGAAAAGAATTCTTTCATCTGTAGAAGCAAGTTACTGATGAAAAAAGGATGTCTCTACCAAGAAAAGTTACAAAAGAAGAACAAAAAATCATGCAATTTTCAGGTCAATGTGCATGCTGAAATATTTCTACCCAAAAAGTTATAAACACGGGGTGAACAAGGCACACTTTCAAGGTACTTATACAAATATTACATAGACTAACAAAAACTTGACATGAGGAAAGCAGGACAAGTGGTTAGTTTGTGTCATATTTTGGTCAGTGTAAGAATATACGATGTGATATGTATAGTGTAGGTATGCAAGTCTTCACCTAAACACAGTGTGCCCTGCATTGTTCTTTCAAAGATTTGTAATAACAGCTCCCACACTTCTCATTCAGCTTCTCTTTTACAACATACGAAAATTGAATACAAAAAATCCAACAAAGTGAACGGACCCCATGCAACTGTGATTCTTTAATATCCTTGAGCATAAAACTTTAACATGCATTCCTTAATCTCACCCTATTAAAAATTTGAGTTGATGCATGCAATTGAAATAAGATATTACAAAGGTGTCATGGTCATTCTTCTAATCAATACTTGTCCTAATAGCATCACATTGATGGTAGCTGGTGCAGCAGACATCACTACTGGTAAATGGACAACGGCAAGAAAACATCAAAGCACACATGAAAAAGATAATGACACCAAGGATGCCCAGAAAGCATGTCTGACCAGGAAGTTCACCAAAGTATTTATTCTTCTATAAAAAGTAGACACTTCATTTTGAAAATATTAATTATGTAGCAATACCATTTTTTTTTCCTTTTTCCATTTCTTTTCTTTGCTGTCATCCTTCATGGTCAAAAATCTTGAGTATTCTTGAGGGTCATTTTACCACATATGAATGACTACTACCTCATAAAAGTTATTCATAGGAGAGACTGCAGATATTATTACCCATTCCCAAGGTTGAAAATTCAAAAGCAGGACCAAAACATCAAGAAATTTACAAAAAAGGCTCTTGAAGAAAGAAGAATCCCTGAAATTGTAGATTTAAATGGCATGGCCACTGGGCGGCAACAGGCCTGGCCCTGGTAATGCATGAAATTTTAAGGATTTGTTAACACCAATTTTACCTCTATGTAAAAGGAGTCCGAGAACCCAGACATCACCCGACATACACTTTCATACTCCTCAGTTTCGGGATTGTAACAAGCCATGAGAAATGGACTGTACCTGCAACATTAAGAGAGTACAGAAAGACTACTTTATTTGTCCAAATCCAAATATGAAGCAACAAAGAAACACACATATCCCCGTTTGCCATCCCCATTGGATGATTATACTTCCATCCTTGATCATTAAACATCAATATTATTTATTTATTAATTTATTTTTGGCCATAACATCAACATTATATTGGTGAGAAGGCTTTTTGCTTTATTTTTTTCAAGATTATTTTCAGTTTTGTCACCTTTTTTACTGGTGTTACTTTGCAGTAACTTAAAAGTACTTGCTAAATATTTGATGAGATATTCATAATTTTGCTGTTTCAGCAGTGCCTTGTAGAAAATAGACTAAATACCTACTTTCATCGCTAACTAGTCTAAGTTGAATTAATTTAGTCCCTTAAATGTAGTATCAATTTCATCCTCCACTGATTAAACTTTCTTCAATAAAATCCTTCTCTTAACCTGCTGTTAGAATGGCTAATGGAAATGCTGACATGCCACCTCTTTTTTTTTTTTTTATGTGGCCATGTTTAATTAATGTGCCATGTCAGCATCTCTATTAGCCATTGTAATGGCAAGTTAACAGAAGGATCTGATTGGGAAAATTTTAATGAGTGGAGGACAATATTGATACTAGGATTGTGCAAGGGACTAAATCTATACAACCTTAGTGATGCCCAAAGTAGGTGTTTAGACAATAATAGAAAGCACAAATATAAAAGATGATCAATTACCATCCAGCCTTCCTTCCATTTCCATGCCAAGCACCAATTGGTACTAAATCAAGCGAATCATTGAAACCATCCACATAGTCTCGCTTGACCTACAAATAAAACCTTAGAATGCTATAAAGAAATAGTTTGTGCCTGTACATATATCTCAAAGGATGTGACTGTATAAGAAATAACCTTTAGCCATGTGTCAGCTCGCTTTGATGGGGAATACCCTGAGTCAACATCTAAAGATTTAGCCATAAGTCCTTCACATGATGAGCGGATTGCATCTTCCAAGAAAGAGTTTATCTTAGTTGAGGTCGCTTCACAGGTTAAGCAAGCATCTTCTGCTTCAATCTAAAAATAGACAACTTTAGAAACCTTACAGCATAAAAATCAAATTGTGCTAACAAAATGTAAGCTTAAGCTGAAGCACATACAGTTGTTTCCTTTGCATATTCAAAATAGCCAGGCTTCTCATCATAGAACAAATCCTTCAAATCTGCATTGTGTTTCCAAGACAAAGAAAATGATTAAAAGAACACCATAATTTTTTGTCTGGCACAAAAAAGCAGAAGAATTAAAATCTATTAGGATGTCTGGATGGATACACTTTCGTCTCAGGCGGAGAGGTAACCCCAAAAGCCTGAAATCAAGGTTGAACAGGTCAAAAAGTCCTTGTATTTGGAAAGCAATATCAACTGCTTAACAAGAATCATCTGACCATATGAGCCCCAGTTAAAGATATAAAAATATATAACAGTGCCATTAAAAATCTATTTCCTGCTAACAAGCCCCCATGCTTGATCATCAGTGATGAACAATGACATAAGTAGAAAACAAAATGTTTCTAAGAGACCATGGAGAACTTCTAGCATGCTTAAAGCTGTATATCTTTCTGAAAATCTAAGTGATTTTAGATGCATAAACTTAAGTGAAAGAAAGCTTGCAAAAATTACTGCTCTCCATTAGCGAACATGATATCGAACACATATGCACAAATGTCCACCTGCATGAACAGAAGATAGCAGAAACAATAGCTAAATTAGAGCTTATGAAACATGGAAATGGACACGGGACATGGGACAGAACATTGACACCATGAGACAGCAGCATTAAGAAAACAGTGACACAACACAACATGTACATAAATATTACAATATTATATAAAAACAATAAATATTGATGAATTTGATACTGATGACCATGATAACATCAATAATTATATAGATATACCACAGATAATTTGATTTGTTTCAACTTTCAAAATGTAAAGAAAGTATCCAAGTGTCAAAATTTTAAAATTAAATATTTTCCATCCTTAAAATTTTAGTTCACAGGCAACAGACAATCATATTGAATGTAGGTGTCTGATGTGCGTGTTGGACATGTAGACAGAATGGCCGATATTTTCATTTTCAAGTGTCTGCGATTTATAAGTTAGAAAGAAATATCACTACCTAGATGCACACGACAGCTTAAGGATGAGCTAAATAAAAGGAACTAACTTCTTGTGAGAGTGGGGAAGAATTTATACAGGCTAGAGCAATGTTCGAGAGAGAACAACACAACTGAATACCAAAGACAAACCCTAATGCTCCATAAGGTACCAAGACAGACAATGATTCCTGTACCCTTTTACTCTGGGTACACTTCAAGTAAACTATAGTACTTTCCTATTCACCAAAACAACTCATAAATTGACATTGATTGATGATCAAAATCAGATAGATTTTGTTTTGTACAAACTTAGCTCACAACCACTGGTAGCCATAAAGAGTTATATTATCACTATCCCTTTATCTAACAACTCTACCTGGTAATTTCCTGATGTTTCCACATTCAAGCCACGTTCTAGTAAGAACTAAAAGAGTTAAAAGCGTAGTGAACTTAATCAATATATAGAAACTTTAATAAACCCCTAAAGGACATATCCCAAGACAAAGGTTGTTATCCATTCAACTACTGTGGTTGTTAGTTGTATAAAAATATATCAAAAAGTTATGCCTTTGTGTCATCCATTGTGCATCTAGTGCTTCACACATCCATCATCATCATTCTTCCATAAATTATAAACCAATATCTTTCAAATACTAACGGAGGGTTAAGTTAATATTGAAAAACTAGAGTTAAATTTTGATGCACAAACAATGCAAAAGAATTTTACACTATAAGATTAAAAAAAAAATGCTTTTACTATTGGTAAAGGTTCTTGGTTTCTGTAACTTTACTAATGATGTTCCACGTTCTTGTTCAGTAAAAGAGTAATTTACACGAACAATGCTTAAAATTTAAACTCAAAAACCAATACATTTTATTGGATGTCTAGAGGATAGAAATTGCCAAAATATCCAGAAACAGTTGAACAAACAATCAAAATCTCCAGCATAATAATTTCCTAGTATGATACATTATGCTTGGTAATTTTCAATTAAAAGTATAAGGCTTTCAGCATCTGTGCTTTCCAGGTTTGTTTTTGAGCATGAAAGTTTCATACCTTTATGCTATCCATAGTAACTAAGGCGTTTTTGCCTCCTCTCCCACGTGAAGATAGTTCCTGGAAAGACATAAGCCTATTTCCACTCTTCCTATCAACACCAACAATCTGAATGAGCACAAAAATAAAGTCTCCCAATGAATAACCAGACCCTAATAAGAAGTAATGAACACATATAAAATAGCTCAAAAATGTTCATACTTCTGCATCAATTATGAAAGTCACTGCAACAGGCTTGCAGGATTCTTTAATTATGCTGATCAAATCAGGAAATTTTGATGTTGTTTCATCTCCATTTCTTGAAAAAACACGGATAGATCCATCAACTAATTTGTGAATTTGAGCTCGCTGACCATCATACCTGGCATTACACTTAATTTAACATGTGATACAAAGAGGTAGAGCAGTTGATTCTCATAGGAAAAAAAATGAGCAATGCCAAAGGCTTTCAACAATATTATCAAATTTAAAAATTCTTAACAGAAGCAACAGAAATTCACACTGCAATGCTACATTAAGATGTGTTCTCCTAACAAATTCAGGGTTTAAAAAGTAGTTTAAAATTGATGCACAGTCAATGTAAAGTTTACAGTATAAATAAACAGGAAGGTAGAGTATTATTAGAATGATAAAAGTAAAATAAGAATGTTTATAAATAAACAGGGAGGTAGAGTATTATTAGAATGATAAAAGTAAAATAAGAATGTTTATAGTGCAGTAACAATGTTTGCTAATATTTTAACATCAAATTAAATTCATCAAATTATATGCTGCACACTAAGCTTACAATTGTACATGTTGACAAGTACCGATTCAATTTATTTTTAGAGAAATAAAATCCTGCTTCATTTTTCAACCTGTTATGTAAGTAACCAATATATAATAAAATATCATAATGAAATATAAGTATTAGTACACATTCATCACTACCTCTTTGTGAATCCGATATAAATTATGACTTGAACAGATCAATTCCCCTTTAAAATATTCGCAGAAGAAAGGGATGTAAGGAACTTTATCTGATTCAACTCTTTCTAAAAGGTAAAATACACACACACACACATATATATATACTAGAATAGGAAAGCCTTTTGCAATTATTACAGAGAAAAAATATACTTGAAGAGAAGACATACTTATATTCGCAAGTAAATGCTTTATTTTGAAATAGCTTCAGCACTTGGGGAATGCCATTGGTGATTCTACCAAGCAGAAGAAAAAGAAAAACAACATGAACAAGATTAACGGGAGTTCCTTGGTCCATAAAATCAAAAAAGAAAGGATTGAGGCGGGGATCAATATAAGGATAAGTGTATACTTTGCAAGCATAGGTTTAATAGGTATTCCTGGAACCATTGACAAACTTGAAGCAGAAAAATTAATGCCCTCTTTCATCAGTGATGGGACTAAAAGATCCTGCATAAGTAAACAAAAAAATTGAGACAATTGTATAAATTTGTCTCTCTCTTTCGCTCTATATATATATGTATATACACATATATATAAATAGATCACAGACCAACAAGAAAACTTAAGAATTATCAAACACAAAGTTGATGGATCTTCACATAATAAGAACTGTACATCAGCAATAATTGGTGATTGTAAACAATCAGTTTGTGGTTTGTGGTCACATATTAATGTCAGCATATTTGTCAAAACTTCCAATCACACCATGACGGAGAGATCAATCACCTAAACAATGCAAAAGCAAACAGAGTATTTACAACCTAACAATAACTGTAAATCCCTCCATGCCACCACCAAGGAAAGAAGTTTCAGAACTACCCATAAAAAGCAGAAAGCAGGTAAGCCTGGCATTCTGAATAAAACTCCAGAAGCCATGTATGTAGCTACTTGCAGAAACCCAATCCAACAACAACCAAGCCTTCATCCCATTAGATGCAGTCAGCCAAAATACCCAATCCATAAGGAAAAAAAAAAAAAAAACCTAAGGTATGCATAATAAAGAAGCCCCTCATCAAGCATGGATTAGTGCATAAACAGAAGTGTTCCAGTACCCGACTGAGAAGCCAAAGCAGCAAGGTGAGAACTGATGGGAACCCAAGAATTAGAATTGGGTCAAGACAAGAGTAAGCCCAAAAGAGTTATAGTTTATTCTAGAAGGACCAGAATT
>JANHAO010014364.1:0-15461 GCA_026873985.1 Saraca asoca | reverse complement strand
TTCTAAATGATTGCAAAACTTATTTTCAAGATTTCACTCTCTCCCTTTCCCTACTTACCACTATCATCTCCTCATCTTCATCATAATTTCCATCCTTATCCCCAGAGGGGAAAGGTCCAATAGATGTAGATGCATTATTTACCAACTTCTCATTTTCCTCTGCTGTAATATATGCAGCCAACCTGATGAACTCATCAAAACAATCATACATGATTACTAACCTAAATAATTGAAAAACTTGATAACTGCAAGTGTACAACTATTAATGTAGCTTACAGTTTGTTATGGGCATTTTTCGTAAACATGGATTGGGCTGGCCAAGGTCCAATAGGAGGCCCAGATTGGAGGATCGAGGTCGCTTAGCAAGGACTCCAAGTCATCGGGCGCGAGCTGAAAGCATCACTCAATGTCACAGCAGGGAACATGACTCGCTGAGAGGGCTCTCAACCCGTCAGCGAGAAGCCTACTGCCCCCAAGGAGAACAACCAGGCAAGGACAACAAAGTCAACCGAAGCGTCCAGCTCGCTCATCTTCCAGCTCACCCACCAGAACCGGATATATGTACAGAGCTGAGTTAGCAATCTAAGGCACACGTCTCCAACTGACAGCTTAGCCTCCAAATCTACACATCGGCTCCTCGGAAGTTTGACAATGATTTGCCTAGCATTAATTACCCGACTTCAGGCATTAAATGCCCGGAGTGACAGAAGTAATAATTTTATTGTTTATAAAATTACACTTGTAACCTTCTTCCTTTCTATAAATAGGAAGGGGTTGTCACCGTGAAAGAGGGGAAAATCTTACATGCGGAAACTCTGTCGGAATACAGAGAGAGCAATGTGCATTGTGAGAAAATACCATTACATTTAAACTCTGTACAATAATCCTTCAGTGAATAAACAAATATTACTGTGGATGTAGGGGCTAACTTGACTTTAGCTGAACCATAATAAACTCCTAGTGTTCACTATTTCTCTTCTCTTCTGCTATCTCTTTTTTTTCTTTTTGCTATATTTTACTTGTAGTTAGGGGTAACATTGGACTCAAACCAATTGACCAGATTTTGGTGTCAATATTTTGGCACTAAAAAGAGGGCCCCCACTACACACTTATTATTCTTTCGTTACTAATAGATTATTCCAAGCTGTTTTAAGTGCAATGGCAATAGGAAAAACAACCAGGAGTGCAGAAGTTCCCACTAGCGAACTCAAAGGTCAGACATAACAGCGGAACACAGCTGCCCCTATGGAAGGCCCCAATGCTAGCACCACTTCCCTAATTTTGCAGCAGTTCATGGCTCTCAGAATTGATGAAGCTTAAACTTGGCAACAACGCCTAGAAGTACTTGATCAGCTTCAAGAAGCACTGGAGAATACCGTGAAAGAGCTGGCTAATATGGTCAGAGCATTGGCTCAGGCGCAAACCCAAGATGCACCAAGGCAAGGTGAAACAGCCATACCCGAGGGTGGATATCACCAGCCAGGGCCTTAGCACGAAGAGCAGGTTAGGGTTGAATGTCATCGAGTGGGCTTGCTTTGTTCATCCAATTTGCGGTTAAATTCAAAAGTCCACCAAGTTTAGGAAGACAAGGGAAATTACCAATGAGGTAAAAGCTCACGCCGAGACGAAAGGAGTCAAAGGACTTCCAATCATCGGTCTAAGTCCCGAGACCCAATGGTCAAAGAATTGCTCCAAAGAATGGAGTAATTAGAGAAGAACTCTACATCCCAAGGGAACTGAGAGTTTCACAAGGAGAGAACTCCACTCTCCAGCCAAATTGAAATGGAGCCCTTTTCTCGCAGGTTTAAAATTTTGAATATCCCCCTCTATAATGGGGATAGTAATCCTTATAGCCATTTGGACGGTTTTAATGTCTAGATGGACCTACAGACTTCCAATCCATTAGTGAAGTGCTGAGTCTTCCCGACCACGCTTGGAGAGGTGCCGCAGACATGATTCAGAAGCCTCCCATCTCATAGCATAAAGAGTTGGGAGGAATGTCAAATAAAGTTCCTCAACTAGTATAGGGCATTAAAGAAGCAGCTCACCCCTTCCTACCATTTAGCCATGGTATTCCAGTTGAAAGATGAGTCGTTTAAGGACTACATCACCAGGTTTCAATAAGAGGTTAGCAATGTAAAAAATCCATTGAACAAAAGTATCCTCACAGCGATCTCGGCCAAACTTCAAAAAGACAAAAAATTGTACGAGGATATATATAAGTCTCTTGTCAAGAGCCTGGGTAAATTCTATGAGTGGGCCGCTAAGAAAATCTGATGGAAAGAAACTTTCGGTCTAAAGAAATCGAGCAAGAAGGAGGAAGCAAGTACCTCCAACCAAGATAGGAAAAGAGGTGGAAGTGGGAGTACCAAAGAAGGCTAGAAGGGGGGCTCTGGAGGCCAAACCACGAAAAAGGCCCAGAGTGAACAGTTTCAGCCTCGAGGTCGCTATGATATCTACACTATTTTGTCAGATGCTCCAGACAAGATCTACACGATCGAGAGGGACCATGAAGACTTTGGCAGACCCAAGGCCCTAAGAACCCCTATTGAAAAAAGGATCCATAAACAAATTCTATGCCTATCACAGTGAAGTCGGGCACAACACACCGGATTGCTGGGCATTAAAGGACATCATTGAGGACCTTATTAAGAAAGGCTGCCTAAGAGATTATGTGGTGAGATCCTTGGGGCAACGACCCCTATGTCCCCAACAACCTCCACCGTTACGTGACCAAACTCCAGAGTGTAAGGAAGCGCCCTCCATAAGGACCATCTTCACAATACATGGTAGATCTCACATTGTGGGTACTTCAAACCAATCACATGACTACTATGTACGAGTGGCGGGTCGTGTCTTCCTCGTGAGTCATATAAAACGTGAAAAGCTCACCAAGATGGCTAAGATAGCTTCAGATGGCATATCGTTCATGAAGGAGGACGCACAAGGGATTCATTATCCTCACCATGATGCAATTGTCATCCAAGTGAAGATCAACAATGCAGAGGTGAGAAGACATTAGGAGCTCCGTGAACGTGATGTATAAGGGATGCTTCAACCAGATGGGTGTGAGTGCGAGTCAACTGGATCCATCGCCCGATCCTCTTTACGATTTTATAGGAGATGAGATACTCTCAGTGGGATGAATTAGACTCCCATTTACTTTGGGGGACTTTAATGAACAAGCAACTATCATGACAGACTTTTTGATTATAGACTGTCCCTTGGTCTACAATATGGTGCTGGGGCGCCCCACTATGAACAATTTTGATATGGTGGAGTCAACCAAGACATTTACCATCAAGTTCTTGACCTTGAACAGAGTTGGATGTGTATGAGGGGAGCAGCAAGTAGCCCGACACTATTGTGAAGACGAAGTCAAACTCAAGGTTCAAGGGAAAAAAGTGAATATGGTGTTCAGAGGAGAACCCTGGGCAGTGAGCGAAAAATGGGTTAGCCATGACCTTGACCCTCAAGAGGTGGACACTAAGTAAGCCACCAGGCCAATCAAAGAGCTTGAGGATGTGCAAGTAAGCGAGGCGGATGAAGAAAGATGCCTCAAGTTGGGGAAATGCCTGTCGCCCGATGTGAAAGCATAACTGATGGATTTTCTCAAGGCAAATGTGGATATTTTCGCTTGGAATCATGAAGACATGGTGGCATCGACCTAAATGTGATGTCGCACAGATTGAATATCGATCCCCAAGTCAAGCCAATTTGTCAAAAGAGAAGACCAATGATCGTTGAGCGCTATGCGATGCTCAAAGAAAAGGTGGTCAAGCTCTTAGTGAATTACTTTATCCGAGAAGTGCACTACCCCACTTAGGTGGCCAATCCCGTCCTTGTAAAGAAGAAGAACGGGAAGTGGAGAATGTGTATTGATTTTATTGACTTGAACAAGATGTGCCCCAAAGATAGTTTCCCTTTGCCGAGGATAGACCAGCTTATAAATGCGAAGGCGGGGCATAAACTCCTCAGATTCATGGATGCCTATTCAGGATATAATCAAATTCTGATGGCTACGTAGGATAAATAGCATACCTCATTTATTACTGATCACAGTTTGTACTGCTATAAGGTCATGCCCTTCAAGCTTAAGAATGCGGCGGTTACCTACCATCGAATAGTAAACATGATGTTTCAAGAACAGATTGGCAAGACCATGGAGGTATATGTGGATGACATATTGGTGAAATCTAAATAGCTCGTCAATCATGTCCGTGACCTAGACGAGATATTTTAAACCCTGAGAAGGTATTGGATGAAGTTGAACCTGCACAAATATGCATTCGGAGTGGCCTCAAGTAAATTCCTCTACTTTATAGTCAATAATAGAGGGATCGAAGCGAGCCCAAAGAAGATCAGGGCACTCCTTGATATGCGTTCTCCCACTGATCCAAAGAATGTCCAAAGCTTGAACGATCAGGTTACTACGCTTAGCAGATTTATTTTGAAAGTAATGGAAAAATGTGTTCCCTTCTTTGACATTCTTAAAAAGGCGAAGAGGTTCGAGTGGACCTCGAAGTGCGAGATCACTTTTTAGAAACTTAAGTCATACCTTGGACAAGCACCTCTCTTTTCCAAATTGAAATAGGGTGAAAGATTGACTGTATACTTAGGAGTATCCCAGCATGCCTTGAGCACGACGTTAATGCGAGAAGAGGGAGGAATTCAACTCTCCATTTATTATGTAAGCAAAAGACTACTGGATACTGAAACAAGATACTCACCCATGGAGAAGCTTGCCTACTGCCTGATCATCACCTCAAGGAAGCTGTGACCTTATTTTCAGGCCCACTGCATCAGGATCTTCACGTGGTTCTCATTGAGACAAGTCCTACAAAAGACAGACGCCTCAGAATGGTTACTCAAATGGGCCATAGAGCTCACTCAATTCGACATTGAATACAAGCCTAGAACAACCATCAAAGGACAAGCATTGGCTGATTTCATTATTGAATTCACGGGGCCTGCATAGGAGGAGGTAGAAGTTCCGGAGACTTCATGGTGGGAGTTGTTTGTTGATGGGTCATCCAGCGACCAAAAGGTTCGAGCAGGGATGCTTCTCATCAGTCTAGAGGGACATAAGGTCTTCTGTGCTCTAAGGTTTGACTTTCAAGCCACTAATAATAAAGCTGAGTACGAGGCCCTATTGGCGAGTTTGTGATTGGTTAGGGAGGTACACACCGAGAGATTAAAGATTTTTAGTGACTTGTAACTCATCATTTGCTAGGTGAAGGGTGAATACCAAGCTCGAGGCCAGAAAATGATAAGCTATCTCCAAAGAGTTCAAGAGTTGTTAGGCTCCTTCCAGCAATTCGAGATCAATCAGATTTCGTGAGCCCAGAACGTGCACGCTGATGTTTTGGCTCATCTGTCCACCACTGATGATTCTGATCTCTTAGGAATGGTCCCAGTAGAGCTCCTTCCATCTCCGAGTATTAAGCATCAAGATGTTGTGATGGTAATTGCCACGGTACCTAACTCTTGGATGAATATGATCCTGGACTACCTATGGAACAAGAAGTTACCAGAGGGTAAGCTCGAGGCGCGATGTTTGCCAACTTGAGCAGCTAAATATTGCATCTATGATGACATATTTTACAAGAGAGGGTTTACGACCCTACTTTTGAGATGCATAGATGGTGAGGACTGCAGCACCATCTTGGAGGAGATTCATGTAGGTCATTGCAGAAACCATACTAGGGGCTGTCCTTAGCATAAAAGGCTCTTCGACGGGTATTTTACTGGCCGACCATGAAGCAAGATGCTATAGACCTCGTCAAGAGGTGTGATAAGTGCCAGAGGTTCGTAAAGGTGCCACGATCCCCACTAGCCTATCTGAAGCAAATGACCAGTTCGTGGCCATTCGTAATTTGGGGGATGGATCTGATCGAATCGCTCCCTAAAGCTTAGGAAAACTGCAAGTACATAATAGTTACTGTAGACTATTTCACCAAGTGGACAGAGATGAAAGAACTTACTGAAATCTCATCCTCCAAGGTTGAAAAGTTTGTGTGGAACAATATCATCGACAGGTTTAGAGTCCCTCAACAGACTGTGACTGACAACGGGATTTAGTTTACTAGTGAGTAGCTCATCAAGTTCTATAACGACCTCAAAATTACTAAAAGCTTCACAGCCGTTGACCATCTGCAAGCCAATGGGCAAGTAAAGGCCGTCAACAAGATCATTAAGAAGATCTTAAAAACCAAGTTAGAGGCTAAAAAGGGAGCCTAGGTAGAAGAGTTGCAAGGAATACTATGGGCCTACAGGACCATGCCTAGCAAATCCACTGGGGAAACCCCCTTTTCGATGGTATATGGAAGTGAGGCAATGATCCTAGTAGAACTTAAGGTTGAGACACAATGAAGAATTACCTTCAACTCAGAGGACAATTTGCAACTGCTCACTATGAACCTGGACTTTGTGGAGGAAGCAAGAGAAAGAGCCAGTCTCAGGATTGCAACCCACTAGTGATGCATAGCAACGTATTACAATTGTAGAGTGCGAGCTCAAAAGTTCAAACCTAACAATCTCATCCTATGCCTCATCCTTGTTGGAGCACGTAAACCTAGCGAAGGAACTTTAGGACCAAATTGGGAAAGTCCATACCTCATTAAAAGGGTCGTGAGTGATGGAGCCTATCATCTGGCGGACATGAATGAAGTAGAGTTCCCCTAAGCCTGGAATGCCGAGCACCTCCACTGTTATTACCAATAAATGTATCGGTGTACAAGAGTTGGTTCATTGTAAATGTGTATATATAATTCTTCAAATTCTTTATGGAATAAGATTGGAATAAAGAGTTATGTGTAAAGTTATGTATTACGCAATATAGTAATAGTTGATATAGCATGTCAAATTCTTATAAGTAAACAAGTTTGCAGAGTCAAGCATAAAAGTAATGAAGAAAAATTTGTTCAACTTCCATCACAACAAAACCATTTCATACAGATTGTCTGCAAAGTTAGTTATAAGTCTTGTAAATAAAGAAAAGCAAAGTTACAAAGTTCATATTCTAAGAAGCTGGGCCTTCGGGAGCTAAGTTTTCATCAGGCTGAGGGTTAGAAGCTAGAGCATTATCAACAACCTGAGAGCTACCTTCCCCTTGAACTGTAACTTCGACAGGAGGAACTTCAACCCCAGCACTCTGTCATTTCCTTGTAGCTCTCCTTTCCTAATCTTCCATAGCTTCAAGGGCTTGAGGGCCAAAGAAGGAGAAATCTAGCTCAGGATGCCTCTGCCACAAAGTGTAGAAGAAGGAAGCACAGGTCTTAGTCCTCGTTTCCTTAGTTGTTTCCGCTACTAGCGAGGATGTTTCTGCTTTGGTCTTAGCTACCTCTTCTATGGCAAGCTGAGGTTATCTTTTCAGTACCTCCAATTCTCTAGTGGCAGCCTCGGCTCGTTGGTCTGCAGATCTCGCGTTCTGCTCGACGGTGTCGGCCACTATCATTGCTAGCTGCACCCGTGACTGGACTTCATCCAGCTCTATTCTCATCTTGTTCAGGTCATTGGTGGCAAGGCCAAAGTTTATCACAACAATTTCATGATGCTCTGTCTCACGAGATAGAGCAGTCTCCATCTCTTTAACGTTCTCCTTGAGCTCTAGGACCTCAGCGATCTGGAAAGCCAACTCATTCATAAGAGCAGACTTCTCATCATCTTGACCTTTGAGGACTTCCTCGATCTTCATTAATGTCAGCAAATTCTGCAAGAACAAGCAACTAGATTAGACTTGAAAACAAATAGGGTAGCTAAGGCAAGCAGCAATACTTACCACCAAACCATGGTGAGTTGCAAACCCAACCAGCCTCCTTAAAGTGAAGTTTTCAGCCTCCAGCACGCTAACTTTATCATCGTATCCCAAGATCGTGCTCAGGTTCTCAACGAAGGTTCGAGCATACCCCTCTGTCTTGGAACCAGGCTCAGCCAATGGCCTTGCACTCTCTGCCTCTAACACTACTCGTTTGTGGGGAGTCACCTTCTTCTTCCCCTTGAAGACCTTCTGCTTCTTGGGATGAGGGCTAGAAAAAGTAGAAATGTCAGCCGTGACCCCTTCCTCGTGTCACTATTCAGGGGCTGGTTCTGGTGAAGGGATCGTAATAGAAGCTACTGGTTAATCCATGACGATCGGAGTTGCTCCGACTTCAGGGGCTGGGGGCTGTTCTATGATGTCCGAAGGCGGATTGACCTTGCGAACTAGAGGGGCCTCATCCTTGCTGTCTGAAAGGGGCATCCTACGGATCAACTCCATCACTTTGTCATAGTCATTGACATTCACGGGCTTGACCTTCATCAAACGGTGGATTCCTACCTCCCTGGTGACCTTAATACCTTGGGCTAGGATAAGCTTGTAATAGCAGAGGAGGCTTTTGTTAAATCAAAAATCATTCTCGAGGTCCTTAGACGTTGCAAACTAATCTAACACCCCCAACTTCTTGGCCCCAAGCATTAGCTGCTTACCAGTCCTGTCTGCAAAATCAAACAAAGATTAGAATCAGAAGCAAATATCAAAAGAGTTATCAAGTTACTCACACCCAGTCCACCTACCCAGAGTAAGAACAAAATCAAAATTCTTAAGGTAGCCCAACGAGGGACAAAATATGTAGAACCAATGTGACTTATAGCGCCCTACGTTGGACTTCCCTCTGGCATCCCTATTTGGCAAGATGCTTTTATATGGCGTCTACCTGGCCGAGAGATAATAAAGTCCGTCCTCTGAATTCACGCACCTCAGATTGTATAAGTAACACAAAGTCTCGAGTGACGGTGGAGGGAGACCGTTGCCCATGTGGATAAGGGCTAACGAGATGAGCGAAGTATAAGAATTCGGTGTAAGTTGAAATGGACAGAGTTTTATTTTGTTCAAAAAATTAACAATGAAGGGTTGCACTGTTATGAGGTGCAGGAGGCCGATAGCTATAAAGCCCCGAGGAGGATGAGGAGCATAATCATCCAGAGCGGGAACCATAGCGCTGCACCCTTTAGAGATTTGGCACGATTCAATTATGGTTTGGACGTCGCAAAGACGCACAGTTGAAGAATGGAACTTGAATGAGTGACGATCAAGATGTTGGCCCGCAGTGGCCCCTTGGCCCTTAATATGTCCTGGATGAGTGCTCATATCCATAGCGATCTTTCTTCCACTCGAGGTTGCTTTGTCAATACACTGTACAATCCTCGCACTCTGGGATGAGTCAGGTTCATCGTCCTCGCTCTCAATTATATGGCGACGACGTGCATGACCTACTCCCATCTACATAAAGAAAGAAAGGTTGGTCAGGTCACTGAGAGCAAACCGTATTGAAGACTAAGGCTAATAACCCCCCATACGCTGCAGGCCATGCACACTCTATGTCACCGCATTGACAACTTGAACTCCAGCAAATGGAGGAGACCCTCTGCCAAATCGCAGAACCTCAAAAGACTAAAATGAATGTTTGAAGTCCTAAAGCTTACTAACAGCCTAACCATTTCGATCCAAACAAAACTAAGCATCCAAATCATCTCTACCTATCAATGTCATCGTCTCCTAACCAGTCATAACCAAGTCCCTTATTTCCTACGAAGGAAGAAAATGCAGAAAAAATGCAAAACTAAAAGGAACATACTATGGTTTATGGCGACGAAAGGTTTAGAAAACTTAGGTAACGACCGGAAGGACAAATGGAAGGCAGTGGAAATTGACGGAGGAGAAGCTGTCACAGCAACTTGTGAAGCAGATAAGCAGAGGATACTGAAACTCTGGAGGTTTTTGAATGGCAAGTTGAGAGGGAGAAAGAAGGCATTCTCAATTTACAAAGGGACGCGATCTCACCATCGAATCAAAAGGGCTGTCAGTTACCCATGATCCAATAGTCCGGGGAGGACAGCAGCTAGCTCATAATGACGCAGTGCACGTGCATCAAAACTGGGAGTAATTATTACTAGCTGCCATTGGGAATTGAAGAGTCGCGCGTGGGATGAGTGGGAGTACCAAATGACTCAGTGGGGTCATAGGTCACTCAGTACCGGACCATGACGACATCTCAAGACTTCACATCCAAGAAGTGCTAGCCACGCACAAAAATCTTGGGCGAGTTGCATCCAAGAAGTGCTTTATACACAAAAATTTTGCACGGACAATCTTAAGACCTTACGTCCAAGAAGTACTAACCATGCACAAAAATCTTATGTGAGCAGGCACGACTAATTGGTTATACGGCAAATATCCTTTAAATTGAAATTTATTGATTTAAGCAAATTAGCTCAAATTTTATTTTCACAACAAGGGTTGGTTATCCCGTTAAACACTTCACATAATGATTACTGAGTTATGATTTTGCAGGAGTAGGTCACGTTGCCAACGGTAACTAATTAAACTGTCCATGCAGCAGACTAGGAAAAACAAAGAGTACAAACATAATACTCGAAACTTGATTAAAAGATCTCCCTCAACGAGGTGAATTTACATCAGAAAAGCTTATACACGAAGATAAAACAAAGGTTTAAAGTCTACACTCCCGCAAGGGAAAAGAGAGCCAGCTTCCAGGAGACAAACTCTCACCAGATGAATCGTGAACGGACGTGGCTGCTCCTACTTATAGCCTTTCTCAGCTAACAATTCCTTTCTTGACTCAAACCCAGTGCAAGTCAGGAACTTGGCTAGCAAGGCTGAACTTCACGGAAAGGCTGTGAAGAAATAATTCAAGAATAATACAAGACTTCCCTGGAGGCAACAAGAAAAGTTATCCAGGGAAACCACGTGCAACAGGCTATTCACACCCCCCAAATCTCTGCAACGGACCATGCACACCCTAAGGAGCTTCACCGGAAGCCAAATTGCTGAAGGCACAAAAGGGCTTAACTAAAATGTCCATCAGGCAATCTCATGAAGAAGCGAGAGGAGCTTCATAGACTTTATAAACTAGTCTGGATTCATTAAATGACCTAAAAGACATTTGGCTATTCTAGATCGGACGGTCCAGGAAAAATAAGACCGTCACGTTAACGGCTAAAGAACCATGCACAGTGGGAAGTCTAGTCTAAAGTAAGGAGAATGACAACTTGAAAGACAGAAGTGACAACATGGCAGTTTGAGCATGAGGACTTAGCCATGCTGCAGATTACAGACAAAGACTTTAACTATTGGTTGCAAGTCCCAGCCCACAAGGCGAGCTGAGAGTTGGGGGCTTATGTTATGGGCATTTTCTGGAGAAATGGATTGGGCCCCTAAGGTCCAATAGGAGGCCTAGATTGGAGGATCGAGGTCGCTCAGCGAGGACTCCAAGTCGTCTGGCGCAAGCTGAAAGCATCACTCAATGTCACAACAGGGAACAAGCTAATTGAAATGGTTCTCAACCCATCAGCGAGTAGCCTACCATCCCCAAGGAGAACAACCATGCAAGGACAGTGAAGACAGTCGAAGCATCTAGCTCACTTATCTTCCAACTCGCCCACCAGAACCGGATATATGTACAGAGTCAAGTTAGCAATTCAAGGCACATGTTTCCATCTGACAGCTCAGCCTCTAAACCTATACATCAGCTCTCTGGAAGTCTGACAATGATTTGTCCAGCATTAATTATCTGACGTCAAGCATTAAATGCCCAGAGCAATGGAAGTAATCATTCTATTGTTTGTAAAATTACACTTGTAACTTTCTTGCTTTCTATAAATAGGAAGGGGTTGTCACCGTGAAAGAGGGGGAAATCTTACATGTAGAAACTCTGCTAGAATACTAAGAGAGTACTGTGCATTGTGAGAAAACACCATTGTATTCAAACTCTGTACAACAATCCTTCAGTGAATAAACAAAGATCACCATGGACGTAGGGGTCAACTTGACTTTAGCTGAACCACGATAAGCTCCTAGTGTTCACTGTTTCTCTTCTCTTCTGCTATCTCTCTTTTCTGTTTCTGCTATATTTTACTTGCACTTAGGGGTAACATTAAACTCAAACTAGTTGACTAAATTTTGGTGTCAACACAATTCATCAACTTTATCCTAGTTGAAAGTCCTTCATATCACATCACTTTGAGAGCTATCTCCTACTTTGTCTGCTTCACTAAACAGAATCCCCTTACCGTTGCCCTTATCAACAAAATTAGGTTGTTTCTGGCTGTAACATTCTTGAGCAGTCCTCCCGCTATATTTCCTTTATGCTGTTATCAGACAACAACACAACAAGTGTTGGAAGTTCAAGCCCTCAAAAGCCATTATATCATATAAGAAATGCAACCAAATCAATAGATAATACTGTTTCAATAAAAAATTATGTATCAAGATCGTTCATTTCATACCATTTAATATGCAATATGAAGAAAAGAATTATTCAATAACAAGAAAAGAAAAGGAAATGATAAAATATCTGGCACAAAAGGAGGCCATCAACAGCACATATAAAACAGTAGAAACTAACCTGACCAAGAATATCCAGTTGCATTAATTGGCAAAGTAGCTAATACTGCTGGATCAACTTCAGCACCGACAAGCTGAAAGAGAGTAAAATTATAAACATAGCAACAAGAGAAGTGATAATATTAGGGTATCTCATAGTCACAACTAAAAAGACAAATGGCCCTTATTTCCCACTATGACTTTAGTGAGACATTTTGACAGAGGTATAGGCAAAATCAAGAAATATATGGTAAAAGTATCCAAGAAAATAAAAATTTAACACATAGCATTGTATTGCCAACTGGTAATCATTCCACCTATGTAGATTTTGCAAACTTACCAGTATGACTTCATCATCCGTATCACCTTCCTCCTTAGAAAGATTAATGGTAGCAGATACCACTCCTTTATTAGCTAACACGCCAAATTCCTTTGCAGCTAGAGAACCTGCCAACCTATATTAACCCATACAGATATGATACATTTTGGAAACCACATTCAAGAATACCAATACAATATGATTGTTTTCAACAGCTAATTTATAAGATTCTAGGCTGCTATTTGGTGCCTTTATATGACATAGGTAGCTTACCGTTCGTCAAGCTCCTCCTGAGTGCAACTTCCCGATACCATTGACTAAGGTAAACTAATGTCCTCCATAACTGTGGATTTAGCTCCAAATCTAAATAAATAAATAAAGCAAGCAAGATTATAACTCTTGTAGAAGAAAGCTTCTTAGAATTACAATAGTATATTCAACTTACATTTCACCTAGCTCTTTCACATTGCTTCTTCCTAAATGACTACCAGCCATGTCTATTTTATTTGATTTTTTCTGACCCTTGGTATCACTGTTTTGCTTTTGCTTCTAGTCCTTTATGTTGTTTGCCAGTTCTTTCAACTTCAATGCCTTTAACTGCACCATGAACTGCACCATTTCTCCCTTCTCATCCTGCATCGCCTTCATGAATTACACCATCCATATGCTCGCATCTAAAAAAATAATAATAATAAACAATAAAATTTGATGCCTAGTGCCAGAGATTAGGGATAATAGTGAAATTGGAATCAGGGATAGGGTTTGAGAAAGACAGAGAAAAAGGTTACAGGGGAAATCACCAATAGCAAGCTTTTTCCCAACGTGAGTTTCGACGGAGACATGTTAGCCAACAGGGGCAAGAAGTTCCTAGAGACCTTGAATGCCCATTGTCTTGCTGCGGAGGGCTTTGTGGAGCAGTTGCTGCTGCCTTCGCTAGGTGTTTAAGAGAGACGTCGTGCCGGGCTACAGCCACTACCATCGCCATGTTGTTGTCAGTTAGGGCTATGATTTGCTGTTGGGCACGTTGCAAATATGAGTGGACTGGAGGCTGCGGAGAACAGGGAGTGAGTGTAACGAGTGTTATGTTGGTTGACAGGGCTGTGGCTGACTGTTGGGCTCACGGATCGGTCTGTGTCTGTATAGATTCGATCCGCTTAGACTGCAGTCCGTGCGTTTAAGCCCGTTTTCAAACAAACTATTTTTTAATACGTCGAGCCCATTCCATATCCGTGATCCAACCCATTTGACTCGCAGGTCTTAAGCCCGTTTAACACTCCTATCTACACCTAACCAAGCAAGGCATCAGCCTTATTTCAATTTTCAGCCCTACGTTTCATCATTTTTGGGAAGACTTATCCGTCGGGCACACAATGTGCATATTGTCTCTTAAAAGCAGCACAAGTGTATCCCCACATCCAACTTTTGTTAGGCATTTTATTCATTCTTATCGTGTTTTTCACCCTCTTTTTTGGCTGAGTTTAACGATCTAAGATAGTTAAAGTGGTTGAATGACATGTGAAAAAGGAAACAACTTTGTGTAGATGTTCGGCCTCTCAAAAACTTTATATGATATGGGTATCATCAGTCATCATGTTATTCGCTTTGTCCAGTTTGGCCATTTGCACTGAAAAAGAAAAGACTTCTTGATAGACATTGTACCTAATTTCAATTTTCAAATCTTTGTTTTTCAGTTTTGAATTGTCTCATGCATTCTTATTTTATATATTATTACTTTTTTCCTTTCGTGATTTTCACAAATCATAACAAATAAATTCCTTTTTATATGCGGATAAATTCCTTTTCATAGTAAAAATAAGATTATAGATATTGCATACTACCCCTATCATCACTCATATGAAAGGGACCTTACTTGCAACAGTAAGTCTATCTCACATCCATTTTAAATGTGAAAATACCATGTCACAGGTAGAATGTATGAAATTTGTAGTAAAAATTAATTTTTTTTTTTAAGAGAATGTAAGAATGAAAGTGGGAGATTGAATATAAAAATAACACCACCATACTTGTAATCACTTCAACAACTCTTTCCTCTAAAAGTCCTTCTTCCTTTTTTTTTTTTTTAAATCTAAATCTAAATAAATTGAATTCTAATTTTTTTAAAAAAATTTTAAAGGGGGAAGAAACTTTTAGTAATTGTTCACTTATCTCTCCCTCCCTCTCAGTCAGCTTCCTCTCGATACTTATTTTCTCACCTTCACATCTCCTGTATGTATATCATCTTCCATTGGGGCTTCTTTCAACTTTCTCACATCTTTCTTGTTAAACCATCTTCTTCCCGCCTTCAAAGTATGATCATATATGATAAAGAATCTGAAAACATACTGTAATTTCATTTTTCACCAATGAAATTGTAATTATCTTTTATCGGATTTGATTAACCGCACACTTGTGTATTCTCGCGGCTTGAATTCCTTAACTCTTAGATTCCTGATTCTGTGTTCTCTGGGGGAAACAGTACAATCAAAGTAATTAAAAACTTACTTGTTTAACTTGCTTTAATTTTAGTTATTTGAACGTGAGATTTTCAGATTTAACTTTATAACTAATATTAAATATAGATATTTCACTTGTCGACATTTTTTATAATATATTGATATTTGATATTATCCTGATATCTTTCCTTAATTAGTATTTTGGATTTAAATCCCGGAAAATATTGCTTGTGTTATGTTATTACTCCTCTCTCTCTCTCTCTCTCTCTCTCTCTCTCTCTCTCTCTCTCTCTCTCTCTCCCTTTCC